>JAOUQZ010029123.1:0-14521 GCA_028564935.1 Neosilurus hyrtlii
CATCCCCAGTTGAGGTGAGCAGCTCCCCACTTCCACTGTAAACAGTGTTTGTGAAGTACTGCTTCCCCCTCCTGAGGTGCCGATGGTGGTCCAGAACCTTTTCAAGGCCAACCTGTAGTCTTTTTCCAGGCCCTCACCAAACTCCTTCCACACCTGAGATTTCGCATCGGCGACAGCCTGGGCTGCAGCACGTTTGGCCTGTCTTTACCCGTCTGCTGCCTCGGGAGTCCCACAGGCCAAAAGGACCTGATAGGTCTCCTTCTTCAGCTTGACAACTCCCCTCACCACAGGTGTCCACCACCTGGTTTGGGGGTTGCCTCCACGACAGGCACCAATGACCTTCTGGCCACATCTCTGGGCTGCCGCCTCAATAATGGAGTCACAGGACATGGCCCATTCTGACTCTATGTCCTCGGCCTCCATTGGGATGTGGTGGTAACTCTGCCGGAGGTGGTAGTTGAAGGCCCTTCTGACAGTAGACTCTGCCAAATGTTCTGTCTGGAAGGCAGTCTGCTGTCCCCCCAGTGCAGCTAACTGGGTTATCAAAGGCCGGTCATGCTGATTGTGAACCATTGCTGATTGTGATCAAGAGTAGGCTGCATAGCCGTCAGCATGTTTCTGCCCTGCGATGGCCTGGCGAGCTGTCCAGGGTGTACTCTGCCCTCGCCCAGAGTCAGCAGAAATGGGCGCCAGCCTCCCTGCGACCCTAACTAGGATTAAGCGGTTCAGAAAATAAATGAATGAATGAACAATTAGGACTCATCCTCCCACCTGAAGGCAGAGGGAGGCTACCCTTTCATTTACCGGAGAGAACCCCAACATGTGGGCTCCGAGGCGGGGGGGTCAACAAGGATGCCCACACCGGCTCGCCGCCTCTCCTCATGAGCAACTCCAGAATTAAATAAGGCCCAGCCCCTCTTGAGAGTGATGGTTCCAGAGCCCAAGCTATGTGTTGAGGTGAGCCCAACTATATCTAGTCGGTATCTTTCAACTGCACGCACCAGCTCAGGCTCCTTCCCTGCCAGAGAGGTGACATTCCATGTCCCAAGAGCCAGAGTCAGTAGCCGAGGATGAGTCTGGCAGAACCCATGCCTTCAGCTGCTACCCTGGCTCACATTGCACCTGACCCCTATTGCCCCTCCCACAGGTGGTGGGTCCATGGGAGGGTGGACCCATGTCTTTTCCATGGGCTGGGCCCGGCTGAGCTCCATTGACAGAAGCCTGACCACCAGGCGCTTGCCTTCACCCCGACCCAAGCCCTGGCTCCAGGGGGGGACCCCAGTAACCCGCATCCGGGCAAGGGAAACTGTGTCCTTGTAATTGTGCTCATAGAGGTCTTGTGAACCACGCTTAGTCTGGACCATCACCTAGGACCTGTTTGCCTTGGGTGACCCTACCAGGGGCATAATGCCCACGACAGTATAGCTCCCAATATCATTAGGACATGCAAACCCCTCCACCATGATAAGGTGGCGATTCAAGGAGGGGGGCATTAGACTAAATTAATGGTATTCCAGTTAGCATGGAGGGAAAGTCTCCTTATCTATAGAACAGCATTTGGTGCTGTTGAAGCATCATATTTCTCAAATCTTATAGAGGATAAAAAATAATCCAAGGTACTAATTTGATATTGTTGTAAAATTAACAAAGAAGTAAACCATTAATAAAATGTTCACCCCTTTTTGAATTGCCACCTTATCATGGTGGAGGAGTTGGCATATCATAATGGTCCTAGGAGCTATGTTTTGGGGGCATTATTGCCCCTGGAAGGGGTACCCCTTGCACAAAGGTCAGAGGGGAAGATCCAGACTAAGTGCTGTTCAGAAGACCCTATGAGAGAAAAAAGTGTAAGCACTCAGTTTTCCTTGCCTGGATGTGGATTACTGGGGCTCTGGAACCACCTATCTTGAGAGGGGCTGGATCTTGTTTCATTCTGGAGTTGTTTGTGCTTATGCACCAAATGACAGTTCAGAGTACCCACACTTGTTGGAGTCCCAAGGGTTTAGCTAAAGGGTGCTCCTCCTGGGGCCTCCCTCATGGTCCTGGGGGACTTCAATGCCCATGTGGACAATGACAGTGTGACCTGGAAGGGTGTAATTGGTAGGTATGACCTCTCCAACCTGAACTCGGATAGTGTTTTGTTGTTGAACTTCTGTGCTCGTCATGGTTTGTCCATCACAAACACCATGTTTAAACATAGGAGCCACAATTTGATAATCGACTTTGTAGTTGTGTCATCGGATTTGCGGCACCCTGTTCTGGTCACTTGGATGAAGAGAGGAGCTGAGCTGTCATCCAATCACCACCTGGTGGTGAGCTGGCTTTGATGGTGGGGCAGGCTACCCTTCAGACCTGGGAAACCCAAGCATGTAGTCAGGGTCTTCTGGGAACATTTGGTGGAGTCTCCTGTCAGAAGAGCATTCAATTCCCACCTCAGGCAGAGCTACAAGCACATCCCAAACGAGGACGGGGACATAGAGTCCAAATGGATTACTGTCTGTTGCTGATACTTAGAAGATCCAGACAGTAATGCATTACTGTCTGGATCTTCTAAGAGATGAAACTTTCGGAGTCCTTATTGCACTTTGAAGATATGAGTACATCTGTACTACCTTATCCACACTGCATTGGTTCCCAACTAAATTTCGCATTGAATATATTTCATATTACTTTTAACCTCTGTATGGTCTTGCACCATATTATCTTAGCAAAATTTTTGTCATTTATGCTACACCATGTCTACTTATTTTAAAAAGTACAGGCTACTTATTAATAACTCAAATAATGAAAACCACTGCATGGGTTAGGCTTTCTCTTTCAAATCCACACTGTTACAGAACAGACATCTAGTTCATGTTCTGGACTCAGACACAGTCTCTGTGTTTAAGACTAGGCTGAAAACTTTCTTGTTTAGTAAACGTTTTTGTTTTTTCTTGTAAACTGGGATTTCTTGTAAACACACTCATTTATGTCCACTGACAGTGGAGTGGCAAATTGCCTTATGTTAACTTACATCGTTATGAGCATACCTTGCAACCCCTCTCTTTCTATTTCTCTTCCTCTCTTTCCCTCTATATGTGTGTGGGTGTGTTTGTTTCTTTGTTTAGGTACATCAACTAATCCTACTTAGAAACCAGTATTCCTAATCCTGCTCTCTGAAACTTGTGACCCATCCTGATATGCTACTTCTGGTTGGGGTTCTCATTTTAGAAGCCAGAGTTCTTGTTCATATGCATATGGCATTGTGTGAGGGTAATAACAAAGCACCTGGTGTGCCATTGCTGAAAGCTCCGGGCTCTGGACAAATTGAACATTAGATGCAGACATTGAAATATTGGTTGCAGAAATTACATTCAGAATGTGTGCCATGGGTGGATGCACTGTCAGTTGTGCTATGCAGCATTTGATCCACTTCTAAGAGAAGTCCATAAGATGATCACCATTGGTATCTAAGAAGTGGAGGTGTGCATCTGACATCTGATGTACTGTTGATATAGTGTGAGGACCTTACTTATATATCTAAACTTTACCTTAACAGTAAGCACAGTATTATGAGGACAATTTGCATGCCAGTAAGGCAATCCTCATTAGTATCTAAAAAGTGTAAGTGTGCATTTGTAGAAAATGCCCCAAAGTTTGTAGTTTAATTAATAGGATTCAGTATAATTGATGTGCCTTTACTATCCAGCAGCACATACAGGAGAGTCAGCTAGCCTCGCTGCTGTCACCAGAGAGTGTTCTTAGGGAACTGTTACATGATTGCTCTAGTCTTTTACATCCAGTACTGTAGCCTAGACACCCACATGAGGATATAAAGACAGACTTAGAGGATATCCATCATGAGAGACACCTCCTCCAGCAGACCCAGCGATGCGTATCATCAGACCTAGCAGAACTCTAAGCCCTGCAAGCAGACATGAGACAGTGGAAGCAGAGGGGTGCTACTTGCAAACCTACCATCCCCATTACCATATCACAGTGTTCAGAGAGCAGACCAGCTTCCATACATTAAGGAAGAGGCAGTACCAACTCTGATTACTCAGCCGTTTGTTAGCTTGCCTCAAGTTCAGAAGTCAGCATATCACGCCGCTCATTATCCAGGTACCTGGTTCAATATGGTTCAGCCTCCATGGCACCAATCCTGTCTGTCTTCACCTTAGAACAAATAACTCCAAATGTGCAATCCCCAGCAGCCTTCTGGTGAGTCATGGATGCAGCCACATTCACTGCCTCCCTGCAGGACTTCCAACATTCCAGAGTCCAGTTACTATGGGCCATGCCCAATCATCTGCAACTTTTCCCACAATGACCTAAGTGAGTTTGTGCGCCTTAAACTATCATTGGAGAACCTCTTACCACAATTGCTTAGTTGATAGCAGACAATTACCACAACTCTCTGACCCCTTTCTCAATTATGATGACAGCTTTGAATGAATCATTCTGTCAACTACACCAGATAGCATTGAGTCATATTGCTGCTGTGCTGGTCGCACCAGATATCAGGCAGGGAAATATTGCTACAAGTACAGTCACTGGGAATGTTAAGGACATTAGGCTCTGAAGGAGAAGCAGAGCTACAGTGTGGCTCACATATGGCTAAAATGCTAAGCAAGTTACCACCTGAACAGAGAGCAGCATTTCTCTGCTGCATGTTTCATTGGGGAACACAATCTCACACCTTACCTGACTGTCAGAGTGGCTGAAATACGAGTCCTGTTTTGAGGACTTTGAAGGCCAGTTAGCCTTCAAAGGGGCAAGGGAGAAGTCAGTGCTCTTTACTGGTGGTCAACAGAGATACCCCACTGCCATTCTCCATGGTCGGAAGGACGCAGATAAGATGCCAGAGGTTTGAGCCCCAGACAGCTCCTTTAAGGGGAACATGAATATGCCATACTGTTCATTCTGCAATAATGAGACACACTATCTCAGTCAGTGTATGAAAGTATCCAAGCTAACCAAGGATCAGCTAACCGAGTGGATAAAGAGCAACAGTAGGTGTTGGCATTGTAGCCTACAGGGGGCCCCAGAGGACTTACCACTGCAGACAATTTGGAAGGTCATCCAGAAAATCCATGGTGCACCAAGCATCATTTCTATCCAGGCCCTCACCGAGGTAAAGCTGATGCTTCTCATTGGGAGTGTTCATCCTCACCTTGTCATTCCCATTGAACCCATAAGGTTGGGACTGCCAGGAGGACCTGCTGCCATCTGCATGAGGCTTGGCTGGACACCTGTAGGGCACAGCCAGTGTAGTCTGTCACCTCACCCAACCGCAACAGTGTCACAGTAGTGCCCCAGGTGAGCAAGCTGATGAAACACATTGAAAGACTATGGCAGGCCGATACTGTTCCATTCAGGAGTGAGAAATTAGTCACTTGTTCCAAGTAAGTCTGGGAGGCCATCGGCATCCTCAACATCAAGACCACCAGAGTTGATGACATACTCTATTACACCACTCCACTGCTCTGACAGGAACATGCCTCTTCTTCATGCCACCAAAGAAGCGTTATGCCCACTTTACAAAGTGTAGAACAGCGACTGGCCAGAGATCCACAGCCTATAAAGTGGAGATGGAGAAACTGATCAAGGCAGGCTCCGTCATAGAGTATGGTCCTAAATTACCTGTTGGGGAAGGTTATGAGGCATGGCACATCCCTCATCAAATGGTGAGCCATAATGGCAAGAATCAACAGGGCTTTAACTGTTCTTACCTGTATCAAGGACAGAGCCTCAATGACTGCCTGCTGTGTGGGCCGACTTAAGGAGCATCACTTCAGGAATTCCTGCAACGTTGCTGAGAACATGCAGTGGCCATCAGCGGAGACATCAAGGGCATGTTCCACAAGGGGCTCTCCTCAAATTCATCTGGAGGGATGTCAATCAAAGTGAGTCTCCAGCCATGTACAAGTGGCAGGTGCTACCATTTGGAACGATGTGTATCCCCTGCTTTGCCACATTTGCCACACAGCATCACATCACTGATAACAGCCAACCTGACAAAATGTGAGTATGTCAGTTGACAAGCATTTTTATGTGAACAGTTGCCTCCACAGTATTTCCACCTTTGGTGAGGCAAGGCATCTGGTTTACAAATGTTAGCATCTGCTAGGTTTGACCTGCATCAATGGGCCGGCAATGAACCTGAGGTTATTAGTCTGCCAGAAGAGCGTCGCTCTGCCAACATGGAACTATGACTAGCCCAGCACAAGGCAGATGCTTCAGAATCCACTTTAGGACAGAGCAGGCTCTTCCACACTGATGCTTTTATCTATAAGCGGATATAAGTGGATTATGTTGTTCCCACAATGCATACTTTTTTTTTGTCTTGTCCAGCATCATAGCAAGCAGAATGGCAGTCTGGTTGCAGCGTTGTGCCGTACAAATTTGCTTTTCCAAGGGGAGTTTTATGGGTATTAGGCTGATATTCCAATCTTCTCCTTTATGTTATTTTAACTTTAACTTATTTCTTAAAGTATATACATAGAATTGTTTAACATGTAATCATAATATAAGTACCTTTTTAAAATTGCATTTGTATAGGTGTTTTCCAAGCCTTGTTGTGTTTTCCTTTTAGCCATTAGTGTACCAATGTCCACACTGTCCAGGTACTTGTAGATGCTTATCACGGGCCTTAAACCTTTAAGTGTTACATTATTCTCATCTGTTAATTGCTAAGCTTTGTTTAAGATTATATTTCAGGATTATATAGTCCCATGATATGAACCTTATTTATTTTCAGCTCAGTCAGCTCATCATTATATTTTTCGGAGGGGGAGATCTGATCATCATCGCCATTACCATTGTTACTTGGCTCATTTAATCCTGACATCTTGGATTTCCTAGTATTCCTTTCCATTGCCTGGTTCCAAACTAGATCTCCTGGAGTTCAGTCCATGTCCAACTTTCACACTTCCCAGCCTCCAGCTGTCATCCATGATCAGTCCACACAGTCTCAACCTGAATCTCAAGACCAATCTACCCAGGGCCACTTTTGGCATTGTCAACACTGTCCATCTTCCACTTCCAAAAGAACTTCCAAAAGAAGATCAACGCGAGGCTCAGCATCTCTCCAGAATCTGGTATTTAGCGGTTTCCTATCTACTTCTAACCGGATTATTCACCCCGAATTGCTCTGCGTTTCTGTTCTACACAGACAGGAGCTTCTGGACATTCTGACTCAAACCCCCGACAGTTTTATCGCCGATCTCCGACTCATCCCTGAGAGCTCCAGAACACCGGGAGCTGCTCATCCTGCCCGGCCGGGCGGAGGTGCACGCAGACGGCGCCGAGAACCTAAACAAAGGCGGGGTAGGCATGGAGGGCTACAAGCTAAGCTAAAGCTAATACCACACCGGCTCCCCTTACCCAGCATTTTCTTTGCCAATGTCCGCTCTTTGGCAAATAAAATGGATGAAATAAAGCTCTCTATTACCAACAACAAACAGATTATGGACTCAAATGTCATGGTTCTCATTGAAACATGGCTAAACAATAGCTGCCCGGACAATGCTATTGAGTTAGCAGGACATCACACACATCGAGCGGAACAGATAGCAGATGACTCCGGCAAGATCAGAGGTGGAGGTTTGTGCATTTATATCAACAAAGCTTGGTGCATGGACTCTGCTACTACGGAGAGACATTGCTCACCTAATGTGGAGTTTTTAATGGTCAAATGCAGACCTTATTATCTCCACAGAGAATTCAATCCATTATACTCACTGCAGTGTATACCCCCCTGGATGCTAATGCTAAGCTGGCAATGAAAGAACTTTATACAGCCATTAGCAAACACCAGACCAAACACCCTGAGGTTGCTTTTATTGTTGCTGGTGACTTTAACCACTCCAACTTGAAGACAGTCCTCCCCAGATTCCACCAACATGTCTCCTGTCATACCAGAGGGGACAAGACGTTGGATCATGTTTACTCCAACCTGGCCGGAGCATACAAAGCAACACCTCTCCCCCACATTGGACAATCAGACCATCTCTCACTGTTTCTCACACCTCGGTACTCACCACTCGTTCAACATGTGAAACCCACTGTGAGGACAATAAAAGTGTGGCCAGATGGGACAGACGCTTTGTTCCAGGACCGGTTCAAAAACACAGACTGGACTGTGTTTACCCACACAGACTTGGACCAGTCCGCCTCATATGTACTGGACCACATCTCCAACACTATAGACAGTGTCACCACCCAGAAACAGATCACCATGTACCCCAACCAGAAGCCTTGGATGAACCAGGATGTCCTCCTCCTGCTGAAGGCCTTCAACACGGCCTTCAGGTCAGGGGATGCACAAGCCTACAGCACAGCCAGGGCTGAGCTGAAGAGGGGCATCAAAAAGGCTAAACGCCACTACAAAGGGAAGGTAGAAGAACACTTCTCCAACTCCAACCCCCGACATATGTGGCAAGGACTCCAGACCATCACAGACTACAGGACCATCAACCCCCACCCCCTTCTGATATCCCCTTCCTCGATGAGTTTAACAACTTTTATGCCTGTTTTGAGAGGGGGACTTGAGGCTGCAAAGGCTTAAACTGATGGGCGGTGATTTGAGACTGCAAACGCTGGAGCTGATGGGCGACCACTTGAGGCTGCAAAGGCTGGAGCTGATGGGCGGTGACCTAAGGCTCTGAAGATGGCAGATGGGTGGCGACTTGAAGCTGCAAAGGCTGGAGCTGATGGGCTGTGACTTGAGGCTGCGAAGGATGGAGCTGATGGGCGGTGACTTGAGGCTACAAAGGCTGGAGCTGATGAGCGACAACTTGAGGCTGCGACGGCTGGAGCTGATGTGCGCTGACTTTAGGCTGCAAAGGCTGGGGCTGATGGGCGGTGACTTGAGGCTGCAAGGGCTGGAGTTGATGGGTGGCGACTTGAGGCTGCGATGATGGCTGAAGCTGATGGGCAGCGGCCTGAGGCTGTAATGGCTGAAGCTGATGGGCAGCGACCTGAGGCTGCGATGGCTGAAGCTGATGGGTGGCGATTTGCATCTGCGATGTCTGGAGCTGATGGGCGGTAACCTGAGGCTGCGAAAGCTGGAGTTGATAGGCGGCAACTTGTGGCGGCAAAGACTGAAGCTTATGGGCAGTGACTTAAGGCTGCAATTATGGCTGATAGGCGGTGACTTGAGGCTGCAATGGCTGAAGCTGATGGGTGGCGACTTGAGGAGGCGATGGCTGAAGCTGACAGGTGGCGACTTGAGGCTGCAAGGGCTGAAGCTAATGGATGGCGAATTGAGGCTGCGATGATGGCTGATTGGCGGTGACTTGAGGATGTGATGGTTGAAGCTGATGGGCGGCAACTTGAGGCTGTGAGGGCTGAAGCTGATGGGTGGCGACTTGAGGCTGCAAAGGCTGTAGCTCATGTGAAGCGACCTGAGGCTGCGAAAGCTGGAGCTGATTGGCAGCAACTTGAGGCTGCAAAGGCTGGAGCTCATGTAAGGTGACTTGAGGCTGCGAGGGCTGAATCTGATGGGTGGCAACTTAAGGCTGCGATCGCTGAAGCTGCGGGGTCGTGACCTGCCTCTGCAATGTCTGGAGCTGGTGGGTGGTGACCTGAGGCTGCGAAAGCTGGAGCTGATGGCAGAAACTTGAGGCTGCAAAGGCTGGAGCTGATGGGCGGCAACCTGAGGCTGCGAAGGCTGGAGCTGATGGGTGGTGACTTGAGGCTGCGAAGGCTGGAGCTGATGGGTGGCGACTTGAGGCTGCGATGATGGCTGATTGGCGGTGACTTGAGGCTGTGATGGCTGAAGCTGATGGGCAGCGACTTGAGGCTGTGAAGGCTGCAGCTCATTGTGAGGCAACTTGAGGCTGCAAGGGCTGAAGCTGATGTGTGGCAACTTGAGGCTGCAAGGCCTGAAGCTGATGGGCAGTGATTTGAGGCTGCAATGGCTGAAGCTGATGGGCAGCGCCCTGAGGCAGTGATGGCTGAAGCTGATGGGTGGCGATCTGTATCTGCAATGTCTGGAGCTGATGGGCAGTAACCTGAGGCTGCGAAAGCTGGAGTTGATGGGCGGCAACTTGAGGCTGCAAAAGGCTGAAGCTGATGGGCAGTGACTTGAGGCTGCAATTATGGCTGATAGGCAGTGACTTGAGGCTGCGATGGCTGAATCTGATGGGTGGCAACTTGAAGCTGGAGCCGATGGGTGGCAACTTGAGGCTGCAAAGGCTGGAGCTCATGTGAGGTGACTTGAGGCTGCGAGGGCTGAAGCTGATGGGCGGCAACTTGAGGCTGCGATGGCTGAAGCTGAGGGGTCGTGACCTGCGTCTGCAATGTCTGGAGCTGGTGGGTGGTAACCTGAGGCTGCGAAAGCTGGAGCTGATGGGCGGCCACTTGAGGCTGCGAAGGCTGGAGCTCATGTGCGGTGACTTGAGACAGCGAAGGCTGGAGCTGATGTGCTGTGACTTGAGGCTGCTTTGGCTGGAACTGGTGGGTGGCGACTTGAGGCTGCAAAGGCTGGAGCTAATGGGCGGCGACTTGAGGCTGCAAACGCTGGAGCTGATGAGCGGCTACCTGAGGCTGCGAAGGCTGGAGCTGATGGGCAGCAACTTGAGGCTGCGAAGGCTGGAGCTGATGGGTGGCAACTTGAGGCTGCAAAGGCTGGAGCTGATGGGTGGCGATTTGAGGCTGCAAAGGCCGGAGCTCATGGGCGGCGACTTGAGGCTGCAAAGGCTAAAACTGATGGGCGGCGACTTGAGGCTGCAAAGGCTGGAGCTGATGGGTGGCGACTTAAGGCTGCAAAGGCTGGAGCTGATGGGCGGCCACTTGAGGCTGCAAAGGCTGGAGCTGATGGGCGGCGACTTGAGGCTGCAAAGGCTGGAGCTGATGGGCGGCGACTTGAGGCTGCAAAGGCTGGAGCTGATGGGCGGTGACCTAAGGCTCTGAAGATGGCAGTTGGGTGGCAACTTGAGGCTGCAAAGGCTGGAGCTGATGGGCTGCGACTTGAGGCTGCGAAGGATGGAGCTGAGGGGCGGCGACTTGAGGCTGCGAAGGCTGGAGCTGATGAGCGGCAACTTGAGGCTGCGACCGCTGGAGCTGATATGCGGTGACTTTAGGCTGCAAAGGCTGGAGCTGATGGGCAGTGACTTGAGGCTGCAAAGGCTTGAGTTGATGGGCGGCCACTTGAGGCTGCAAAGGCTGAAGCTGATGGGCGGCGACTTGAGGCTTCAAAGGCTGAAGCTGATGGGCGGCGACTTGAGACTGCAACAGCTGTTGGCTGTATGATGGTGAAGGCTGTATGATAGAGCCTTTCCTACTTGTTACTGATCCCTCATAGCTCTGCAGCACATTGACTTTAGCATGATCGGTGGCTAAAATCTGCCATGCCGATGTGTGTTAAATGTTGTGTTTTGTGTTGCTCCAACAAGCCAAACAATCTAGTAAGATGGCAGCAACTTTGGCCGATTTGTGTCTATGCCCCTGGTCCTTTAAATATCTTTGTACATAAAAGCAAGCAAATCGAGATGTCACTGTTAGGCATGGTCACTGTCGCACTGTCGCTCTGTGTCCTCCTCAATTTTGTTTTTTTTTTCCATTGCCAACTGTTCTGCCAAATGCATCTCTTGACAGTTCACTTATGACAGACAGACTCTTCTGAACATCCGAGAATATTCACAATCTCGGACCCCACCAACAGACTATTTTATGAATAGAGGTGGCTTACCTGCACGGAAACAACACTGGAGCAAAAGGGGAAATAGAGCCAGAGTCCTGGTTAGGCTGAGAAGGAGACAACACCATACTCTGCTTCCCAGCATTTGCGGGCCAGGATGACTTTCGACTGGGACATTAGGAACTGTAATGTCTTTATTTTTTATGGAAACATGGCTAGACAGCTCACTCCTTGGCTTGGCTATTGTTCCTGAGGGCCTCTCCATTCACTTGCAGGACCTGACAGTAGAATCTGGGAAGTGCAAGGGAGGCGGCATTTGTGCATTATGAGTAACAAGCAGTGGTGTGTGGATATACAAACAGTTTCATTGGGGTGCTCTCCTGGACCCCCGGCCAGCCTTCAGCAAATCAGCTCACTCCTTAGTCCTCCTGCTTCCAGCCTATAGGCAGAAGCTGAAGTGCAGGCAGCCGATGACACGTTCAGTTCAATGCTGAACAATCAGACATCTCCCTGAGTCACTACTTTTGCACTACGGACTGGGACATTTTTCAAACTGCAGCCAACAATAATGAGAATGAATATGCTGAATACGTTATCGGATACACTCCCAAATGCATTGATGAAGTTGTATCACAGGTAACTGTATGAACTGTATAAACCCCAACCAGAAGGGTTAATGGATAGGTTCTTGCTAGAGGGTGACACAGGAGTGGATTTTCACTCCTGTCCCATCACACTTCCATAGAAAAAAGAATCTTCTCCCGTCCCAATCCCAGGCCACAGTAAAAAAAAAAATAAACCTGTCCCATTCTAGTCCTGGTAAAATGACTCCCACTCCCATCCTGATCCCATTAAGAATGACTCCCGCTCCTGTGCCACTCCCATTTTTTCCATGCCTACCTTAGTTGAAACCCAAACATATTATATAAAGTTGCATTTTACTAATTTATTGAACACTTGTTTCCTTTAAACAGTGACATTACTTTTATGTTTTATTTATTATGTTATGTCAGTCTAATATGTCCAGGTCCTTTTGAATCAGTAGTGCTGGCCTATGTAAATTAAACTTTTTTTTATTATTACCTGTTTCTTTAACCCATCAGATTTCAAATTCGCCTCACAGGTCAAGCTAGCTGGCCCATGTCGGCATTTTTCCATCCTCTGATTGGTTGGTCAAAGCAAAACTGTTCGACAAGCCAAGGATTTTGTCAGTTAAAAATCAACCATCTCTGTTGAGTATGATGTATTTTATTTTTTATTTATATTTTTTATTATTTTGTATATTACTGATTATTAGATTGAAATCTAATTGGACAAAAAAAAATCTAATACATACACATACTAAAATTAGTGCAGCCAAGAGACACTCTACAAAATGAAGAGAACAGACTGTTGGGAATAAATTAATACAATTTCATGGAACAAATATTGAATTTAAGCTGTAAATGTAGGTCAAGACTTCTGAAAGTGTTTGGCCAAGCAGATATATATGTATGTGTATATATATATATATATATATATATATATATATATATATATATATATGTATGTGTGTGTGTGTGTGTGTGTTTGTGTGTACAGTGCCTTGCAATAATATTCATCCCTTTGCATTTTTCATATTTTGTACAACCTGGAATTAAAATGGATTATTTGAAGGTTTGCTTCATTTTATTTACAGAACATGCCTACAAGTTTGAAGATGTGAATTTCTTCTTTTATTGTGAAGCCAACAGCAAATAGGACAAAATAACAGAAAACTATCCCTGGATATCCACATCTGCTGAAATGTGAACCTTTGTCACAGTCTCAAATCACAGGCAGACTGAAACAGGTTTTGCACAATTTAACCAGCTCAGCTCACTCTTCACCATAAATGACCGGTACAAGCCCTGTTTTACCGCAGAAGCTGCACTGATCCACCTGTCGATCTCCCATTCCATCTTTCCCTCACTTGTGAACAAGACCCTGAGATAATTAAACTCATCAACTTGGGGCAGGACCTCATTCCAGACAGGAAGGGTGCATTCCACCCTTTTCCGGCCAAGAACCATGGCGTTTGACTTGGAGGTGCTGATTCTCATCCCCGCCCTTCTTTGCACTGCGAATTGGTCCAATGAGATATATTTTTATATTTTATATATATTTTTGTCTGAAATAAATTAATTTAATTCTAGCTTTTTTGTTTTTTTCAGGATATGAAGTAGATTCTGTGCATGAAAGATTGGAACCAAAGTCTTCACCAACATGTCCTGGGGCCTCATGTACAAAGGGTGCGTACGCACAATAACATTGCGTACGCACTTTACCACGGAAAAGTTCAGATGTATCAAGAGTGAAATGTCCGTGGAAATGTGCGGTGCTTCATGCAAACTTCATGTCGTACGCATGTTTCTGCAGCTGTTGGTGCTTTGGCGACACTTAGAGGTGATTCTGGGAAACTGTTTTTAATGTGAACTTTAGTCCTCAGAGTTGATTAAAGCGCATTTTGCAGCGAGATCTGGTTTTCATAATGTAATCAGCGCTGTCACTGCACACATATTATTATAAATGGCCATCACAGGATGAATTTATATCAACAGGAAGCATTTTCATTCCATCACTGTACAGATCACAAGTGATGTGCAAATGCAGTGGCATTTATGCCACCGATTGCACAGCACAGCACGGGGAGGACACGGCCAGTCGGGCGTACAGCAGGACTCCCCTGTTTCTGTGACCCAGAGCCGCCGCGGATGGTGGAGGAAACCCCGAGTCTGTGGCTGTGGTCCTCCACCTCACCATCTGTTTTTAAAGATAAATAAATCACACTTAAACATGAGTGAAGTCTTGTATATCCCCTTCCTTGTACTGGCATGTTTAAATTTCCCAAACCAAAGAGCATGCACACATTTCCACATG
>JAOUQZ010029211.1:0-14517 GCA_028564935.1 Neosilurus hyrtlii
AGAACTCCACAGATCTCCTTTAGAACCCCACAGAGCTTTATTAGAACACTGAGCTCCATTAGAACTCCACAGGTCTCTATTAGAACCCTACAAGAGCTCCATTAGAACTTCACAGATCTCCTTTAGAACCCCAGAGAGCTCCATTAGAACTCCACAGATCTCCTTTAGAACCCCACAGAGCTTTATTAGAACACTGAGCTCCATTAGAACTCCACAGGTCTCTATTAGAACCCTACAAGAGCTCCATTAGAACTTCACAGATCTCCTTTAGAACCCCACAGAGCTCCATTAGAACCCCACAGAGCTCCATTAGAACCCCACAGGTCTCCATTAGAACCCTACATAGCTCCATTAGAACACTACAATACCTGCACCCACATTGGCCCTGTGTGGATAAGTTTGGACACCCCTGCATTAGGATCTAGTTCTCATGTGTGAAAATGCCCTAATTAAGATGGTCCCCACAAGGAAAATGTTTTGTTTGTTTATTTATTTATTTAAACAAAAATGAGGAAAGAAGAGCAGCAGCATTTCCTTTTCATTAGTGAGGTTAAGGTTAGGGTTCGGTTTAGGACCAGGCGCAGTGTTAATGAGTTGCATTAATCAATATGTCACTGGAAGGCTCAAGGATAGTAGGACAGGACTCTGTGTGTGTGTGTGTGTGTGTGTGTGTGTGTGTGTGTGTGTGTGTGTGTGTGTGTGTGGTGTGTGTGAGCGTCCCCAGGCCCAGTACACAAATTATAATATATCTTATCAGACAGATCCTTCATGCAGTGGTTAATACTTCTGCCTCACAGCAAGAAGATGTTCTCAACGTGCTTGCGTGGGTTTCCTCTGGGTAATCTGGTTTCCTCCCACAATCCAAAAACATGCACATTAAGCTAATTTGCTGTTCCAAATTGCCCCTAGATGTGAGTCTGAGTGTGGATAGTTGTTTGTGTGTTGGTCTTGTGCTGGACTGGCAGGCTGTCCGGGTGTACCCCGCCTTCGCCAAGATTCGGCGGAGTCTTCCTCACGCCTCAATATCATTGAGCAGTTCGGCAAAAAAAACCCGAATTAATGTTTTTATGGAGGTGTTTTATTGCTTACATGAGCTCACTTGTAGCCCTCACTTACTCATTTTTCCGAACCGTTTAATCCTATTAGGGTCGTGAGGAGGCTGGAGCCTATCTCAGCTGACACTGGGCGAAGGCAGAGTATACCCTGAACAGCAAGGCCAACACCCACACAACCATTCATACTAAAACAGCCTAACGTGCATGTCTTCGGAGTGTGGGAGGAAACCCACGCAAGACCACACAGGGAGAACAGAAACACAGAACCCAGTACTTTTGTTGCTGTGAGAAAGACTGAATACTGCGCCACCATGCCACCCATGGCAGGAAACGGGATGACTAAACCGAAGTACATGAAAAATGTTTTTCCATCTCAAGGACTTCTTATCATCACAAAGAAAGTGCCGCCGTACTCATTTTATAACTATAAACACTTTACAATCGATGAGCTGTGAATGAAAGGAGGAGGAATCCGAGGAGGAATGTGGATTTGCTCGGCCCCGCCTCGCCTTGCTTGATATACGATGAGACGTGGGATATTAAATTAGAAAAGATCTTGCTTTATATGTTGTGAGGATCACTTTCACATATGGTGTACACATTCCTTGCTGAAGTGTACTGGATTAGCTCTCATGCATGACCTATTGATTTAAATCTGTATCAGAACACAGAGAGCGGAGCGATGGACACTTTTATTCCATAAATCCTTTCTGTTCATCGAGGGCTCATAAATATTATTCTCATTGTTGTAAGGCAGCTCTGGATTCGATAGTGCGTGCACGCACATTTTCTATGCATGATGTGATTTAATGATAGAAATCCAGCAAGCATCATAATGCTTCAGTAGATGAATGATGAATGCTTATTTTGTAGTTGATGCATGATATACATGACATTATACCCCCCGCCTCTTCCTCCTTCTCTAGATAAAATCCTTATCTTCCATACCTCACTGGATGGTACTCTCTCTCTCTCTCTCTCTCTCTCTCTCTCGCTTCTTATCTACATTTCCTTATATACTATCCCAGGTGCCATATTCTTCAGTCACTCGTATTGATCAGGTGAAAGCAGGTGGAATCTGATATGATTAGAGCAAATTTATTTTTTGGAATCATATCTGAAGTGTACCCGCTGTATCATTTCAGATAAGAGACCAGAAATTAATCAGAATTTAAATGCATGTTTTTTTTAAAAAAAAAAAGAAAAAAATGGAGTTATTTAAGTCCTGTTGAAGTTTCTTGAATCACACGGCATGAAAATACGAAATATATCGCTTTTCCTTCTCGGATGAAGTATTTAAAATGATTCGTTGACTTTCGGAAATCGTTTAGGGTACAGCTACTAAAATAATTATAATAAAAAGAGGTGAGATAAAAGAAGAAGAAAAAGATTAACAATAATCTCCATCATCATCATCATCATCATCATCGCCCCTTGATCCGGGGTCGGGCCACGGGGGCAGCAGCCTAAGCAGTGAGGTCCAGATGTCCCTCTCCCCAGCCACTCTCTCCAGCTCTTCTGGGGGGACACCGAGGCGTTCCCAGACCAGCCGAGACACGTAATCCCTTCAACGTGTTCTGGGGCCCCGGGTCTCTTCCTGGTTGGACATCAGGGAGGCGTTCAGGAGGCATTCTAATCAGATTCTAATCAGAAACTGGCTCCTCTCTACGCCGAGCTTCTCCCGGACGGCCAAGTTTCTCACCCTATCACTGAGTGAGAGCCCCGCCACCCTGCGAAGGAAGCTCATTTCAGCTGCCTGTATCCGCGATCTTGTTCTTTCAGTCTCTACTCAAAGTCCCAATAATAGTAGTAATTAAAAAAGTTAATTAAACATTTTCATGAAACTTGAACCCGAGGCAGGGATTTGGACAAGGATTAGATTCTGCAAATAATCTGGTTTAAATTTGGGATCCAGGAATTTCTTTAAGGGTTATAAGGGTTGTAAGATAAGATACAGGGGATGCTGTGTACTTTTGTTATGCTTTCGACTTGGCGGAGGTTTTTGTGCTTGCCGTGTGCCACTGTTTGTTTGTTATTGACTTCACACCTACAGTAAACGGATCCTGAGGAACTCTTTTAAAGAAGTGGAGTGCAGTCCAAGTTACATCCTGCTAGATTTTGCAGATGATCCGGATAAAATTTGGGATCTGAGATTATTTTTAAAGGATTATTTAATAATGGAGGATAAGACAAAGATTTTTTGTGTGGCATAAGGCCTAGCATGAGGTGCTGTGCACTTTTTGTTATGGTTTTCGGCTTGGTGGAGGTCTGTGTACGCCATGGGCTCTTGTTTGCTTGTTAGCAGCTTTAAACCAAAAGTTATGAACGGATTTTTATGAATTTTTCCAGAGGGGTGAAGTGCAGCCCAAGTAAAACTCTGTTAGATTTCGGTGGTGATCTGGATAACAAATGGGATCTGGGAATTTTTTTAAAGGCACCGCAGCTTTAGTGCAATCCACACAGTCCACACACTACACTACACTTCCCAGCATTCTCCTTACCACTCGCAGTCCCCTGACTTCTGACACTCACATCACATGACACAGAACACACCTGTCACCACTCACCTGAAATTACACCTGCTCCCTCCCACAGTATAAAAGGATCTTGTTGAACAAACATTCTTTTGCAAGTATCAAAAGTGTTTGATTTGTCAGTTAGAGTCTCTGTTTTATGGGCAGCTTTTGCATTTTGACCTTGACTTTCACCTTGACTCCGATCTTCCCATTTTTGTCTATAGGCTTTGCCTGTTTTGTGTTTGTTTTACGCTGTGCCTCTGATATGCTGCTTGCCTGATCGCCTGAACCGTGCCTCTGACCTGCCGTAAACCCCTCTGCTACTAAGAACGTTATAGGTTTGCAAAACTTTATCTTTACCTCTAGCTGTTATAACACATGCGTGGTAGCGTAGCGTAGTGTTTAACACGTCCGCCTCACAGCTAGAAGGTCCTGGGTTCGAGTCCCGAGCTCATTGAGGGCTTTTCTGTGTGGAGTTTATATGTTCTCCCTTTCCTTGTGTGGGTTTTCTCCAGGTACTCTGGTGTCCTCCTACATTCCAAAGGCATGCACATTAAGCTAACTGGTTGTTCCAAATTGCCCCTTGTTGGGAGTGTGAATGGTTTTGTGTGTGTTGCCCGGCCATGGTGTGGCGAGCTTTTCAGGGTGTACCCCGGATTCGCCCTATATACCTGAATCCTCCTATTAGGATTAGGCAGTTCAACACCGGAGACTCCTTCCATAAATATTAAAGAGTCTCCTCACTGAGAGCATCATCACAGCCATGGTTTGGACGGAGCGGCTACGACACGGAGAAGACAGACGTCCCTGTGTGGGTAATTATAAAACTCCAGTATAAATATAAATCTGGGCTTTCGCAGCTGCGCTAATGTCAGAGCCGCTGCACTAGAGAATGATCCAACGCCCTCTGACCAATCAGAAGGAAGAATTCTTCAGCGCTGTTGTATTACTTGTAAGTATTGCAAAATAAGAGGATCCAGATGTGGCACATGGAACCACTGATGTATGGGTTTGTGTAAATTATGTGTTTTCTTTAACAGGGGTGCAAATAATTTTCGATCAGTCAGGTGGTGTCTGTTACACCTGTTACCCCAGTTTATTATGGTTCAACAAGAAAAAATAAAAAGGGATAAAACTGATTTTAATGGATGAAACTTCTTAAAAACTGACTTTTCCTTTCTGGGATTATTAATTAAACACCCCCCCCCCCCTCTCTCTCCCTCTCTCTCTCTTTTTCAAGCTTCTTTTTCTCTCTCCATCTTTCAATCTCTCTCTCTCCTTCTTTCTCTTTATCTCTGTATTTTCTCTCTTCATCTCCCTCTCGCTGTCTGTCTCTCTAACGTTCTCTCTCCATTAGTCTCCATCCCTCTCCACTTCTCTGTCTATTTCACTGTGTCTCTATTTCCTTCTCTCTTTCCATCCCTCTATATTTCTCTCAATCGCTTACTCTCTTCCCCTCCAACTCTCTTTAAATCTCCTTTCATTTCTCTCCATCTTTCAATTTCTCTCTTTGTCTCTCTGCTATCTTCATCTTTCAAACCCTCTTTCTCTTTATCTGTCTCTGTATTTTGTCTCTCTCTTTATCTCCCTCTTTTCCTTTCTCTTTCCATCTATCTCCCTCTCTCACTCTCTCTCTCTTTTTCTGTGGGTGTTTTGTCTTTCTCCATGTTTCTCTAATCTGTCTCTTTCTCCACCTCTCTCTGATTATCTTTCTCTCTCCATTACACCCTCTCTCTATCTTTATCTTTCCCTCTCCATATTTCTCTTTATCTCTGTCTCTCTATTTTGTCTCCCTCTTCATCTGTTTCTCTCTGAACCTTTCTCTCCATTTTCATCTTTCTTTCAATCTTTCTCTCCGTTTTCATCTCTCAGACTCCCTCTTTCTCTCTCTCCATTTTTATCTTTCTCTTTGTTTTCATTCTCAGACTCCATCTTTCTTTCTCTCTCTCCATAATTCTTACTTTATCTCTGTCTTTGTATTTTTGTCTCTCCATCCCCTTCTTTCTCTCTGTCTCCCTCAAACTTTCTCCATCTCTGTATCTGTCCCTCTTCACATCTCTCTGTCCATCTTGTTTGGTCTGTCTCCATCTCTCGCTTTCTCTCAGAGTTTTGTCTTCATCTTTCTTTGTCTTTTTCTTCATCTCTCCACACCTATCTCTGTTTATCTCTCACCATCATGCTCTCTCTTTCCCTCTCAAGCTATCTATCTTTCCCTCTCTCAGTCCTTCTCTCCACTTTCCATCTCTCTCCCCTTCTCTTTCCCTCTCTTTTCCTCTCTCTCTCCCTCTCCCTCTCCCTCTCTCTTCCCCTCTCTCTCTCTATTTTTCTATCTCTTCCCTTTTCTCTCCCCCTCTCTCAAGCTATCTATCTTTCCCTCTCTCAATCATTCTCTCCATTATTTAATCTCTCTCTCTCTCTCTCTCTCTCTCTCCCTCTCTCTCGGCATTGATCACTGATTGATTTTTATCTGCATTCTTGATGAACTGTCTTTATTTTGTCTTTAAGTGAACACTATCCGACAAGACAAAGGTCGTTTACTTTCCGAGTGTTAGATTGCCAGCCTGACCCTCAGACGTTCAGTCAATTGCTTCCAATAATGCAACGCCTCTCTCTGCTGTATTCTGCAACTCTTGAGTCATAGTCATGGCATTGATCTCAAAAAGGTCAGCGTTCTTCAGGGTTGACAGATACATGAATAGAGTGATCTTCATGCTTCGGAGCACGATGACTTTCCCCGCCGTCCTTCACGCCATGCTTGAAGCGGTGTAGATGAATCACGAATACTTCTGTTAAAAAGTTGCGAAAAGCATATTTGTATCCAAGTGTCGTGGTTACAGGTTTACTAACAAGCCATCGTGACAGAACTGAGGAAGAACCCGTCACTGTTAAACTAAAGATCAGGGACGATGCCACCGTCTCCATGGTGTGTGAAGTACAGGGGTTTCAACACCTGAATAAACGATGACGCCATGAAAGAAATCGTACAGATAGATTATTGAATTGACATTGAGTCCCTAATGTTTAGCATGACATTGATCTAGTGTGTGATCCCGCCAGAAAGGTGACGGATTCCTCGACGGCTTCATTTTTTTTTAGCAAAATGTTCGATATCTGTCTGGAAAACGGCTTGTCCTATTTGTCCTAATCATCCTGTCCATCTGTCATCTTCAAATCGAACAATCCTCAGACCTTTTTTTATGAGTTTGTACATCAATAAAAGTGAGCAAACTCTAAACGATTCGGTATTTCTTATTTAGAGAGTAGTTTTGGGTAACATTCAGCACTTCCAGCCCTGTATTTATAACTTTACTGTTATTATATTTCTCAGTATTAATGTTTCAATTTCGGCTCAAACCTACAGGTTTCAAGTTTAGTTTTCAGAGATGCACTGACACCATTTTTATCCCTCGGCCATACTTGGATGTAGGGGTATTTGCCGTTGCTGTCTGTCTGATCGTCGTAGTAGCACTACAGCCTCCAATAATTGACCCATCGTTCTGAAATTTGGTTACCAGATGTATCTGCAGCCTACAGCCACCTATTTAAAATGAACTATATTTGTTGATTATTAAAGTAATTATAATACTTTAATTAATTACTAATTAATAGTTAGGTTTGCACTGTGTGAATTCAATAACAAGATTGCGTAGTGCATTAGCGGTGTGCGCTCACTTTGTGCTCCTGTCATGTTTGAATTGGGTTTCATCCAGATGTGCTCCTTCAACCCTGCGCGCACTTTATGTGCCCCTCTTGTATATATGGATTTGTATCACTTTCCGTAACAGGATTAAGACCTGACTCACCCGTAAGCGATCTTGTCCGAAAGTACAAGCGAATTTTATCTCGAATAAATTCAAACTGGAAAACACACATTTTCTGAAGTAGTCGATAGAATTCGAGGTAAATGATTCGTATTTGCGATCTTGGTGGACCTGCACAAAATTTTGGTGTAAAGTTAAAATAAGAATGAGATCGATATTATTATTAGATATTTGAATGTTTTTGAAGAAACCGCATTTCAAGCATGATGGCATGATTTTCAGACGAAAAATTTCGTGGCTGTACACCATTGGCCGTGGGGATTCATGTGGTCACATGCGTATTTTTAAAGCCGTCTATAAATATGATTAAACGCTTTTTCATCCTGCTCAATTCTGATAAGAATTCTCATAAAACCTTTTATTTAACTGTTTGCTGGTAATGAACAACATCGGCGAGAGAGCAGAATAAGTGAGCATGAGCATTATAAATAATGGAAGTGCTCAGTGCTCGCCGAACTTAACTGCTAATGCTTGTTTTCTCCTCACATTCACTTCACAATATCTTATGTGCACACGATTCATCACACCTTACACTCATTTTTACTGAGTGCACCCACTCTCAGGTCAGTCACACCCCCACTTTTTATTTAAGACACTGGTTAATAAGCTCCACAAGGTGTTTTCTTAGGTGATTTTATATGAGAGAGGGATGCTTTAGTTTCTCCTATTGATGTTTACCAAGAACAGTGGCCTGTGTTTTTATTTTATTTATTCATTTATTTAAATTATCATTCATGTAATTCTTTCGGATTGTCTTCATTAGCATTGCAACACGCAGTCAGTTTATACCCCATACTGGCACATGGGATCAGAGTTACAGTCAGAGAATCAGTATGAATGTGTTACTACCATAGTTACTGCCCTTTAACGGCTGCCTGCTGCAACATACTAAGACACAAATACCTTAAAGATTAAAGTGTTAATTGATTTGGAAGTGAGTATAAATTCTAAGCTTGCCGTCGGTCCATTAATAGTTTGTGATAATTAAGCAACATAAACTTTTGGCTTGGAAACTGAAAACGTTTTTACTTTCGAACCTATTGATTAATCTTGTTTTTAATTCGTACTGTTTATACGGGGGGCAGCCGTGGACTAATGGTTAGAAAAGAGGGTTTGGGACCGAAAGGTCGATTTCTGAACCAGCAGGAAAAATATGTGGTGGTGGGGAGTGAGCTCCACCTTCATGGCTGAAGTGCCCTTGAGTAAGGCACCTAAACCCCAACTGCTCTCTGGGTGAGGCAGTGCGCAGCAGCCCACAGCTCCGAGTGTGTGTGAGTGTGTGCTCAATTTGGAGATGCACTTTGCACAATGCAGAAGTCAAAGTTTCCCTTGAATGGATACAGTATAAAAATAATGTGTGTAAGTCAGTTTTATAACAGAATGATAGATTGAGAATATATAGTCCATCATGAGTTACAAAAAGCTATATAATGTAGTATGTTGATTCAGAGACAGCACTTGGCAGATGCACTTATCCAGAGCGACTTACATTTAGCATTTTCATACATCCGAGCAGGTCAGGGTTAAGGGCCTTGCTCAAGGGCCCAACAGTGGTTGTTTGGTGGTACTGGGGCTCGAATCTCCCACCTTCAAATCAGTAACCTAGTCAAGTCAGTGTTATTTGTGTAGCGCTTTTTACAGTTGACATTGTCACAAAGCAGCTTTATATAGTAAAAATAAATTAGGAAGGAATCTAAATCCCTAAATACACATCCCAAATGAGCAAGCCCGCGGTGACAGTGGCAAGGAAAAACTCCCTCAGTTGACATGAGGAAGAAACCTTGAGAGGAACCAGGCTCAGGAGGGAAACCCATCCTCATTTGGGTGAAACTATAAAATACAAACTATATAAGAAAATTTCATTACAGTCCAAAATTTAGTCCGGTTGTTTATACCACAACTGTAAGTCCTAGATAACTGCAGCAAGAGAGTCTATGTCACCAGCAGCAAAACCTAGGGCCCTTACTATATATATATATATATATATATATATATATATATTAAACACACAGGATATATTACATATTATACACATACGCCCATCTCAGCCGACTCTGGGCGAGGGCAGAAACATGCTGACGGCTATGCAGCTACTCTTGACGAAAATCAGCAATGGTTCTTAAACACGCCTCTCACCATGTAAGAGACATGGCCAGCCTTTGATAACCCAGTTAGCTGCACTGGGGGGACAGCAGTGACATCCTGATGATAGTGGGGCTTGAACCCCCGACCTTGGGATCAGTAATCCAGCAACCTACCACCGGGCCACCACTGACCCATTCTATATATTTTTTTTGGTGAAAATGAACAATATGAAAAAATATATATATATAATAATTCCGACAAGAATATTGAGGTAAAATTATGGAACGGTTTAGCGAGTGAAGAAATTAAAAAAATATGTGAACACTATGCCTGAAAGTTTAAATGCTGTATTATTATTATTACTATATATTGTTTGTTTACTTATCCGCATCAGTATGATCCAATATTACATGAAATAAACACTTGAATAGTTCTTGGTTTCTGATTTATCTTCATTTTGTTAAGTGTATAATCATCACTGTATTTTTTTTTGTTTTGTTTCTTCACTCAATAAACTGTTCCATATGGTCTGAAGTTCATTCATGCTGAAAAGTCAAAAAAAGAAAATTTGTGACCTCTTCAGAAAATTAGTATTTTCAGTGTTTTTGTTTATTAGTCACACTTTTACCTTAATATACTTGTCGGAATGATTCTTTTGGTTCTTAGTGCCTACAATAGCATTGTTCAATCCATGTATGTGTGTGTGTGTGTGTGTATTTATTTCTTTTCATTGTTCCCTTTTCATTTCCAATAACTTATGGTCTGTAAGCACTCTTTATTTAATTACACTTTTTTTCCACTTGTGTTGATATTTGTTAAAGAGAAATGCAAATTGCAAGGTGATTCCACACATTTCCCCCTTTTTGATTTAGACAAAATATGCCAGTAATTGAAACAGTTTAATTTTAATAATTTATACTCAACAAAGTCAGAATGTACATTTATTAAAAGTGTCATATCTGTGATTTGGTATGAAGTTGAAAAAATAAAATAAAATTCTGGCCGAACATCCTCAAAGTATGGTGATCCCATCATTATTGCCAAGAGTTTTATAAATCTGTAGATAAAAAGAAAAACCAAGACCTGAAAGCTCTTCACTCAAAGCTGCTTTGTGTACAGCGTCTATTGTTAAAATTTTAGCTTAGCATCTCAAAGAGGTTCCTAAACCTTCCTTTCAGTAGAAAAGGTTTCATGGCTTCTTGCCTGGAACCTTCTCTGAATGGATAAACCCTCAGCTGTACCAAGATTCTACACATGGCACAGCAGCAGCTTTTCAAAAAGTTTCATTAGCACTAGCACGCTGATGTGATGCTGTATATCCCTCCTGTGTTCCATCTCAACTTATTCTACAAGAGATGCAGTTTTCCTTCATTCTGTATATTCGTTCCTCATCACATTACTCTCCCAAGACAAGATGACCAACATTTACCAGATGCTCAGAGGCTACTTTCTCTGTTCACGGCAGGGTGCTGTCATTTCCCTGCCGTTCGGACATGTTTCCTCACTCGCTCGCTTTATTTAAGAGCTAAACATTTTAAGTGGGAAATCCCAAAGCTGCATACACAGTCTGAACTTTTGACCTTTCGCAATGAATACACATGCAGGGTTCTTGAAGGAGAATTGACTCGATTTCTGATAGAGACAGGGTAATTATTTGTTAGTGCTTGGTTAGTGCTTTGCAGAGTAACTAATAGCAGTTTGAGGTTTGGCAGAATGGTGATGAAGGAAGAAGGTCCTAGGTTTGAGTCCTGGGCTCGGACTTTTCTGTGTGGAGTTTGCATGCTCTGCCAGTTCTTGAACGGGTTTCCTCCGGATAGTCCGGTTTCCTCCCACACTCCATATACATGCCCATTAGGCCAATTGGCTGTTCCAAATTGCACCTAGGTGTGAGTGTAAATGTGTGTTGTCCCTGTGATGGTCTGATGATCTGTCCAGCGTGCACCTGCCTTAGTCCAGAGTTGGCTCAGACAGGCTTGAGCCTTCCCATGACCCTAGTAGGATTAGCGGCTTAGCAAATGAAAGTGAATGAAAATGGTGAGGCAGTGCATTAATTACTTACTGGAAATAAACAGAGGCAAAGAAACCCACTGTAGCTTCGTTTTTGCCCTGCCTCTAACAGTCTGTCTGCCTGATCTCTTGACCTTCGGTTTGATTCATGCGTGTGATACTGAGCTGTGTGGTGGGCACCTCTGCCTGGTTTTACATAATCCACTCTTTTTTTTTTTTTGGCCCTCAGCCACCAGGTTATTGGGATATCATGGCCTGTGATCACATTTAAATTTTGTCTGGGCTATTTCTCAAGATCCTCTAGGCAGATGGTTCTGAAATTTAGCATGTAGGTTTCCTATGCTGTGTACATATGCATAGGCTTGTCAGTTTCTGTTTGACCTTTGACCTTATGTTGATCTTAATAATTTTGTCCGGGCTATTTCTCAAGACCTGCTGGCAGGCCGTGGTGTCTCGCCATCTCGGATGGCTATTTTTACTTAAGTTCTGCATGTGTGCATCCGCTTTCATTAATGCCACACTGTGGCGTGACAGCTGTTAGGCTTTGCTGCAAAAATAGGAAGCAAGTGCAGCAGTCAAAACCTCTGGAATGGCTGTATCAGCTGTAAAACTTTGAGCACATTTCCATATAAAACTACACACGGTCTCCAAAGGCAAAGGGATGTCTCACCAAATCTTGACTTTGTCGTGTTAAGTACTCTTCACTGCTCTTTACAGTACTTTCTTTTAAATGTATTTTTTTTTTAATCTCATTGTTTATGATGGCATTGCAGCATTTCTCTTAATGTGCGTCAGACCTTTCCACCGTGCTGTACATCTCAATCAACACTAAGGACCTAAATCTAGCTGTGAGATTTACATCCTTGACCTTCTATTTTTTTTACTTGTGCACTTTTACAGTTTGTGTAATAATTTTATCGTTTAATTATTTTTCTATTCTTTTATATGTGAGTAAACCCTGTTTAAAGCCTTTTTTAAAGTAAAGGCGTTTTAAAGTAAAGCCTTTCTGATTATACTCACATCTTTGGCCTGTTTTAGCTGCAGACTGATCCTTCCTACACTTCCCAGCAGCCTTTGCTATTTACTACCATACCTGTTCCCCATGCACCTAAATACCAGGCCATTCTACTAAGCATTCACAAAACACTTGGGTGATTTTTGACAAAATAGGTCTTGGGTGGTGGTAGGTCCATGTCAGTGCTGGTACTACTTTATATCTGAAGCAAGGGCAATCAGGACACCTTCGGCTGTTTCCGGCAGTTTTCGCTACTCCCTCAGTTGTTTCCGGCGGTTTTTGCTATAGCTGAGGATTTCCCGAGTATTAGCCATGTTGCTTCTCTGGATCGGATTCGTAAATAAGTGCCTCAACCAATGTGATTACTTTATTGTCTTAAAATGTTTTCTTTTATGCCAAAAAAAAAGTGTTATGATGCAGTCACTTCGTGTTTCGGTTGGATACAAATAACGATTTACCCCTGCAGCATTTCTGCAAAAACTCAAGAAGGCTCTATTACCTAAATTGCACTTAATGCACCAGAGGCTATTTTCAAATATCAGCCTCCAACAGAAATAGCCGGAGGATTCCTGAATAACATTTTAACAACCTTTTGTTTTCCTTGCTTATTCACTTGTTGGCAGTCAATGCCAAGACTTGTTAGTCTGATTACAGTTTCTGTGTATGAACAGTTTGGTTTTCCTGTTACTGTTTACCTGCCTGACACTCTGTTTGTGTATGATCTGATGATGCCTCTTCGATCATGATTTTTATATTGCCTCTACTGTGTTGTTTGCATCATCAATAGATCTCTGCCTGTTCCCTTAACGATGCTTCGGGATCATCCCTGTCTGCATTCATCTGTTAATTAAACTTTTTTTTTCTTTCTAACAAATGCATTTCTCTTACTTTCCAGTAAGTATACGCTGCTGAAGACCTGCTTTTCTGCCCGTGTCCCTATTATACTGAATATCTATCACACATAATCCTTTATTATTTTGTGGATGTAACTGATGTTTGCATGATTATTCTATTCTCTGTCTTCATATTGAATACAGTACTTCTGTTTTTGTGCCACTAAGACTTGGCATAAAAACCGGTCACCTCATCATTAACTATCTTTTCCCCCACTCTTCACCAGTGTAAGGTAAAACCGCACCTTACCTGTTAGATAAAACCTACAGTATGTAGACAAGTGATTATTACCCCAAGGGACTTCTCTTAGTGCTCGCTGCAGTTCCTATTTTAACCATTAGGTATAAATAACTTCAGTGAAAGGGGGAAGTGAGAATGTTTTTGTGCAGCATTTGTGCATGCTCTAGAAAAGTGAGAACTGATTAATCCTATTAGAGTCACAGAGATCCTGGAGCCTATCTCAGCCAACTCTGGGTGAAGGCGGGGTACACCCTGAACAGTTCACCAGTTCATCACAGGCCTAACAGGCACACAACTACTCATTCTCACCTAGGGGCAATTTAGAACAGCCAGTTTAGTCGAAAGTGCATGTCTTTGCACTGTAGAGGAAACTGGAGTACCTGGAGGACACCCCACATGGAAACACCAGGAACATGAACCCAGAACCTTTTAGTTGTGAGGGTTACGTGTTATCCACTACGCCACCATGCTGCCGTGATGAAATCAACAGAACACTTTTCGATTGTACAAGGTAAATGGGGAAAAAAGATAATCAACTTATTATTTGCACACATTTTACAGTTTTAAATCATGTTTTAAGGTTGATCTTCCCCCAAATGCTGGCTGTCATTGTCTACACACACTTGGAGGTGGTTTCTGAAAGCTTCCATAGTTTGACTGGTCATGACGGGTGGAACAGCACCAATCATCTGAATTGCAACCTTAAGGGTTTCAAGAATTTGGGGCAATCAATGATTGATGGATTCATGATGATCTTGAGGGAACTTGGTGGATTTGTGATGATCTTGAGGGAACTTGGTGGATTTGTGATGATGTTGAGGGAACTTGGTGGATTTGTGATGATCTTGAGGGAACTTGGTGGATTTGTGATGATCTTGAGGAAA
>JAOUQZ010029247.1:0-14514 GCA_028564935.1 Neosilurus hyrtlii
GTAGCCTCCCGGCGAGGTACACCCTAAACAGCTTTTCAGATTTTGCAGGGAAAATATATTCACACACACTCTCATACCTAGGGGCGATTTGAAACAGGCAATGAATGTACTGTGCATGTTTTTGGACTGTGGGAGGGAACCAGAGAACACAGAGGAAACCCATGCAAGCACGAGGAGAATGATCAAACTCGAACCCAGGCCTTCTTGCTGTGAGGCGAAAGTGCTAACCACTACACCACCATGCCACCCTGTTTGCCCTTAATATGAAAGGGGGGGGGGGGGGGTAGCATGACCTGGAGAGTTGTTCAGGGTATACCCTGCCTATGCCCAGAGTCGGCTTAGATGGGCGCCAGCCTCCCCATGACCCTAATTATCATAAAATGGCTTAGAAAATGAATGAATGAATGGCTGTTACATTTAATGAGGCCACACTGTGCAACCACCTACCCTGACACATTCCTGAGCTGTAAACCATATAACTGCCCAAACATTTCTGATTCTGCAGAGTTATACCACTATTGCAAAATTAGTGTCTGGATTTTTGTAAATGATTAAAAAGAAGTCCTTGGTTATGTTGAAACTGCAGCCAGAAATACAAGGGCATATTTATTTATTTAGTAATATAAGAAAAATAATTTTGAATGAATGTCTCTATTGTCGTGACACAAGTTACATACTTTTACTTGATTTAGTAAAGATCTGGTCTATATTCCGACATATCCAAGCTCACCTCTTCACTTACTGTGATTGCATAATCAGGTAACTATTGTTGTCCATCAGAACACTTTTCTGAGACACAGGTTTACCAAAACCAGGTTTGCATTCTGGATCAGGAGCAAAGGTTGGATGACATGCAGGGGCAAATCATCCAGGAGATGGTTGAAGTAGTCTAGTCTCAGCATGACAAGAGTCTAAACATTCCCCTGTGTACCTTCAGTGGACTGATTGGTTCCTTCGGGGGAAACGTGCATGAAGGAGTCGTCAACAATGTGATGAGAGAAGGATCGGTGACTGTCAAGAATTACCCAAAGGGTGGATGCAGTATCCGATGATGTTATCATAGAGTTTTTTCAGCATATCACAAGATCTTGACATGAAGATCCACTGTAAAAGATGTCTAGCAGTTCAGGTTTCCTGGGATTTGCTTTCAGCTGATGAGCTGCTATTCATGAATAGACATGCCTAGATCTGTGCAAAGACATGAGAATGTGCCCCAAGAGCATGTCAGTGGGATGAAAACCCAGGTAAGAAGATGATCAATTAGCAAATGGCTTTGGGTTTGGTGATTTGTCAGCTGCTGTGAACTGCTTGTACTACACAAGTTAACCCTCTATGTGTGAATTTGAAGATGGAAAAGCCAGTTGACTGCAGTGTCAACCTTAAGAAGGAGTGTCCCTAGCCTTGCCTTATATGTTTTGTCGTGGTGAAAAGTGTCCAGTTCATGACACAAGAGATTCATATCCATTTTCAGGTGTTTATTTAGCCTTTAGGAAAACAGAAGCATACAATCAATCACACAAAGGAAATTGTTCCAAGAGAAAAATCTTTGGACAACAAACCAGCTTTGCAATTTGTTTATGTAGTGCCTATTCCACTTTGATTGGTCTATCATCCTCTAGCTCTAAACTGTGATTGGTCCCTTATGACAACATGTCTCAACATGGCCTTTTTCTGATTGGTCCCTGATGACCTCATATCTCAACATATCTCAACAAGTCTCGACATGTCTCAACATGTCCCGAGTCTCAACCTGTCCCAAGCTGACCTTGAAGGCTCGGTGCCCCCCTTCGCTTAGGACGGCCATTTTGTTTCTTTTCAAGGTCCGATATTTTGTTCCAATGTTCCGTTCGTGTTCAAGAACAGTCAAGCTATACTCATACAGAGTGGAACGAGCCCTACTAAAATAATAATATAATCTTACACACACTTCAGTGGATAAACTTCTCATACAACAGTCATATAATAATCCAATAATTGAATAGTACAGCAAATCATACAATTGCTCTGCTATAGGTATAATCATTACCCCGATTTCCTTCACTACAGTTTCAATATGCTGGAGTAAAAACTTGATCCATCCATTAGTTATACCGCTGAAAACAAGATGCAGGAGACAATCCCAGCTAAATTTGGGCAATCAATGGGGTATACCTTGAACAGGTATACCCTATATATAGGAAATGGAGTGTAGGAGGTTCCCAGAGTACCCAGAAGAAACGCAAACAAGCATGACAAGAACATGCAAACTCCACACAGAAAGGCCATTGGCTAACGTTCAAACCCTGAACCTTCGCACTGTGAGGTGGTAGTGCTAACTACTAAGCCACAGTACTGTCGACTATTATAACTCAATTGGCCTATTTTCTCTTCTGATGTCAGGTTAGCTCAGCATCAATTGTCAGTTGCTAATTTCGCTAGCTAGGCAGAGATTTACCTTAGTAGTAAAAGGTAAATATTGGTTATATACGGGATATCCTTCTTTTAGTTAATTCATCAGTATAAGGCACGCAGTAAATTTTATATATGATATGTTTAGCACCTCCAGGTCCAAGGCCATGGTTCTCAGCCAGAACAGGGTGGAATGCACTCTCCAGGTCTGGAATGAAGTTTTACCCCAAGTGGAGGAATTCAAGTATCTCAGGGTATTGTTCATAAGTGAGGGAAGGATGGAGCGGGAGATCAGTGTAGCCTCTGCTGTAAATCAGAGCTTGTACCGGTCCATCGTGGTGATGAGGGAGCTGAGCCGGAGGGCTCATTTACCAGACAATTTACATTCCTACCCTCACCTATGGTAAAAAGCTTTGGGTAGTGACCAAAATGACAAGATCGCAGATACAAGTGGCTGAAATGAGCTTCCTTTACAGGGTGGCAGTGCTCTCCCTTAGAGATAGGGTGAGAAGTTCGGTCATCTGGGATGAGCTCAGAGTTGAACCGCTGCTCCTCTGCATAGAGAGGAACCAGTTTAGGTGGCTGGAGAATCTGATTAGAATGCCTCCCGAACGCCTCCCTGGTGTGGTGTTTTGGGCATGTCTGGCAGAACACGCTGGAGGGGCTGTGTCTCTCGGCTGGCCTGGGAAGGCATCGGTGTTCCCCCAGAAGAGCTGGAGGAAGTGGAGAGGGTTACCTGGACCTCACTGCTTAGGCTGCTGCCACTGCAACCCAACCCCGGATTAAAAACAGAAGAACATGACTGACTGATGACTGATGTTCAGTACTGTCAGAAATCAGGAATCCCAGTATTCTTCAGCAGAGCTGTTATTTAAATCATACCTACTCTTAAACCTTTCATTGTGTGACATTATTTATTTAGAATACTTCTTTCTTGTATATTGTATATGTTGATAAAAAAGAAGTACAAAAAAGTCAACCAACAATTTTTTTGTACATGCTATGAATTAATGAATGCTGACACTGCATGTATGTTTATTATTAAACCACATTGCATTAATCATGCATATTCATTATTAAACCACATATTGTTAAAATGACATGCAAAGTATTTGCCAGTGCTATACACATGCAGCAGGCTGAACTTCTGTCCAAAACATCAACGTTGGCAAATTTATCATCAGCAAAGGTAGGTTATACGATGAAGGGGTTTATATCATGCTAATGTAATGTATGTATGGAGGTCCCAGGAGTAAGTTCGTATAAAGACTGTATAAAACATTCAACTGATTCAGATAGCAAAGACAGGATATGCTTGACAGCCAGTGAAGGGTAGGTCACATACCACTTCTTGTATGTAGGTATGTGGCAATAAAATCTTAAAAATGTAAAAAATAACACCTCATAAGATAGCATATAAAAATACATTTTAGTCATGAACCGTGGGTGCTTGGAGATAAATTTCAGGTGTTGAGCACATCGTCTTCCCCTGTTCTCAGACGTTTATTGTATAACTTATTCTATTCACTGCCTAAGTTTCATTACATTCTGATCATAAGCGTGTTTTAACACTGAAACACTGCTGGGCTTGGCACATACCTAACATATGAGTTTCTCACATATTTAACATGGTGGCATTCTCATGTAGACAAACAATAATAAATACAACTGTGAGCAGTTGTCAATAGAGTCCAAGCCCATCTGCACAATTCAGTTCCAGCACCCCATGTAGTTTAACAAAGCTGTTGCCAAAGGTTGATAATATGAGGAAAAGTGATTGCTTGAATAATCAATGTAAATGGACACACCTGGGCAACAAAAACACCTATCAATCTCATGTTCCAATAATTTTGCTCATTTGAAAAATAGATGGTTCACATAGATGGTTCACTCAAAAGGTAACATCTCTTAACAGATGTAAATATAAAATTATGAAATAGAAGCTAAAATACTGATGCATACATTTTTTATGTCAAACGCAAATGTTTTCAGTGGACAGTAAAAAACAAGAGGAATCTGATCAATTAGTTTTTGCCAACTTAGACTGTCCCCACTTAGACCAGTCCCTACCAAATTTTAGACATGGCCACAGGAGCACCACAAGATCATTCTCGCCACATCTTGTAAAAATCGGATGACCAGTTTGTGAGATATAAACATTTCACATTTGTGACACCCCTAGTGACCAAATTTTACCAAATTTGGACCAGGGACTCACACTGACATGGCAAACAAGAACCTTAAGAATCGTCATGAAAGTGATGAAACCTTGGTCAAAATTTGTTTGATCAGGCAAAACTCTTTTGACAACATTTGGTCAGACCATTGTGCCTCCTAGCACTTTTATTTCTATTCATTCATTTATTAATTTTCTGAACCGCTTAATCCTAATTAGGGTCATGGGGAGACTGGCGCCAGGCCATCGCAGGGCAGAAACACCCTGCCGGCAACCCACTACTCTTTGCGAACAACAGCAATGGGTCTTTCACATGCCTCTCACCACAGACAGCTCACTGGGTCGACAGCAGTGACAACTTGGTGATAGTCGGACTTGAACACCCGACCTTCAGATCAGTCGGCACCCTACATTAATTTGTCCATATGCATTTGCAAACTGTGCAGCTTTAATCATGTATATACCATAGTAAACGGTGTAGCATTAGTCATGCATATACACCTGAGAACCCCAGAGTAGATTTCATTACAGTGCAGAATCTAAAATATTCAGATGAAATAATAACAATAAAGCAGACATGATTCAGATCACACTCAGGAAATATAGTAAGTCACAAAAGTGCAAATTAAACACACTGATACACACAGGCTTGTGATACATTCAGTATGTGACTTTTGTGCCTGTGCCTCTAAAGAGACATTAACTGGCATGTAATGATTAGCAGATTTGTGTAGGAGTGCCCACAGTACACAATAGTCAAACTCATTTATCTTTATAGTATGATGATTAAAACTAATTTATAAGTACCAGTTTAGTCTTGAGAAATATTTACAGCATGTTATTTAGATAATTGTTCCACTCCTTCCTGTTATCTTTTTTCTATTACCACTCCAAAATGTCACACCCTCTTTTGTTTTTGACCTTCATAATAGTCTCAACAATTATCTCCCTTTTCTTTTTAAAGAAGAGGTTATCAGTCAATTATAAATATAACCACATGCATCTTGAGACATGTTTCATTCAAATATGGAGTGTTTTTTTGCAAGTAAATTTGAAAACAAAAGCAGGATAAATCTAAACTTTATGAAAAAGGTAAGTGTACTGTAAGTATTATTTAGTCAAAATTCTGATTCTGAATTTACAACCAGTAAGAATTTTATTTTTCTGGATTTTCACTTGCTTACTCTTTCTCACTCACAGGTCTCAAGGAGGCTGGTGCCTGTCTTAGCTGACACTGGTCAAAGGTGGGATACATCCTGATCAGCTTGCCAGACCATTGCAACACATAATTTGGAACAGAGAATTAGCCTATTGTGCATGATTTTGGACTGTAGGAGGAAACCTGACTAACCCCACGTAAGCACAGGGAGAACATGCAAATTCCACACTGAAACAGCTGAGCCTGGGACTAATGCTGTCCATCGTAGGCTGTGGCCTAATGCTCACAGAAGCGAGTTTTGGACTTAAAGGTTGCTGGTTCGATTCCCGAACCAGTAGGAAAAATGAGTGGTGGTGGGGGTCAGCTGCACCTTCCATTCCTCCACCTTCATGGCTGAAGTGCCCTTGAGCAAGTCACCTAACCCCCAACTGCTCTTTGGGTGCCCCCAGTGTGTGTGGCAGCCCACTGCTCCGAGTGTGTGTACTCACTGTTTACACGTGTTTGCTCACTTTGGATAAGTTAAATGCACAGGCAATAGTTTCCGTTGCAGGATTAATACAGTATATTAAAAAAATAAAAAAGAACCCCAGAGCTCCTTGCTGTGAGGCAGACATGTTAACTACTACACCACTGTGCCACCATTCGTTTCAGTTAAATGCAACTGAAATGTTCATTCATTAATTTTCTGGACTGCTTAATCCTAATTAGAGATGCTGGCACCCATCTCAACACACTGTTGGGAATGCAGCCTACTCTTGACGAATGACAGCAATGGTTCTTTTACATGGCTCTCACCATAGACAGTGAGAGATGTGGCCGGCCTTTGATAACCCAGTTAGCTGCACTGGGGGGACAGCAGTTACAATCCGTTGAGAGTGCACTTTGGGATCAGTAATCCAGCCCCCTACCACAGGGGCACCACTGCCCTGCAACTGAAACATTTTATTCTTAAACCCTTCAAAGACAAGAAAATGGAATAAACCAAAATAAAATATAATGAAGAATAACGTTTTTGTGCCAGATAGCATACAAGGTTGAAATGGGTGATATGTCATCGGAGCATGCCCTGGTTTCCTTGAATCTGGCACACTATCATATGAATCTTAGTGTGAACAGAATGGAACTATAAATTTGTGATGAATGCTTAAAACCTCTAAATTATTGTATTCTCAGCCCTGTTCAAACCTGCAGTAATATATGATTCATTATTCTCTTTTCTTTTTTTTCCTTTTTTCCTGCAGGTTCTTGCTGATTCTTGCAAAAAAAAGATAATATGATACTGGAGTGCAATTCCTGTCAATTTTACTAGCTTTCTACATCTTCTGAAGTTCTTCAGGATAATTTAGGAGGGGTACATTTTTTTTTTAATCTCTTTTGTAGTTAAGTTTCAGCTTGCTTAATTTTGTTTTAAAAGTTATGATTGAACTATGAATAACACATACTGTTAAAGAACCAAGTGACACCAAGTATCACTGGAGCTGTTATTTATTCAGAATAAATACTGTATTAAAAAAAGGTAAATGTGTAACATCTAGCTTATAACACTGAGCATAACAGTGCATGAGTTCTGAAGCTACTGAAATATTTCTCTTCCTCTACTGAATAAACCCAGTGTTCTGTATGAATAGGATTAAAAGAAAGGCACCCTCCTCTGCCAGAGGGCAATGAGTTACACACACATAGTACAAATTCAGTTAACCCCATACTACTAAAATGTACTAATCCTAAACATAATACAGGTTTATCTTGGCATCTTGTCTTACTGACCCAAATGCAAGACATTATTTGTTGTGTTTGGTATTACCTCCAGCACCTTCAGAGATTTTTCATGACAAAAGAATGCCAGCTGTATGTATGTGTATGTAGATATGACCTTTATTATAACCTTTCATTAAATAAATAACAGTCACAATAAGAGTAGTTGTTGAATTTGGATGGATCTGAATTATTAAAATACTCTCAGCCCAGACAGCATTATAAATAAATGTCTCATGACCTGTGTTGTTGTTACGCTTGACCCTGTGCACCAAAGAGTGTATAGGTCTCCTGTGTCATGTCAATTTCATGTAATTTCCCATCATGTGCAGGTTCTTACATCACCATAATGACAGCTTATAAGGTATTTCTGAAGGGAACATTAACACTTTTGCAACGTTATTGCATAATCTGTGATTGATGATTGGTTATCATTGTTGAAATATGACCCGAAGCTTGCATGTCTATCTTTGTGACTGGACTGAGATTAAAGATTAGACTGGAGACAAGTAGCAAACCTTTCCACGGTGTCCCCTATTAATCCATTTTGGAGACGGATTGCTACAACACGCAGATCCCTGCAAAACTCTGATAGGATAAACCTTCAGCCCCAAAGAATGACAAAGCTTAAAGGGTACCTGCAGTGAATTTATACTACTAGCTCTTTAAAACTTTCACGTATGACATCAACGGTTCTGACAGGCAATGTCAGTCCCTGACCCATGTCAAGTATGCGGGAGTGCTGCCACACTACTGCTACTATTACTAGGCATACACAGCAACATGTTGCGTTCTTCATTGGCTGTTCCAGCCCTGGCAATGACGCAAATCCATTGTTTTGTCCCAGCAGACACCAGTGTAAAATAACACATTATCGGCCAGTGATGAGCTGTTTCACCAGGAAAATGGCGGCGTGCAAAGCATACAGCTGGTCTTTAAACAGTGTGACCTCCAGGCAAAACAAAAAAAGGCTAAGCTTTTACATCTAAAACTGGATGCTCTTCTTGTGGAATTCCTTCATAAAAAGTCAAACGATGACAGCAGAGGGGAGCAGCGCCTCTCCAAAAGGAACAAGTAAAAGGTAAGAGCCTTTAGTTTACTTGAGCTACACAGCACGGCCCTACAAGTTCACGTAAGTAACGTAAGTTAGTCGGTCCTCTGAAGCCAGGCAAGGATCCCTGTCTACCAATTACCATCCAATATCCCTCCTTCGTATCTTCTACAGTGGCAGCCATAACCTAATGGTTAAAGAAGCGGTTTTGGAACTGAAAGGTTGCTGATTCGATTCCCAAACCAGCAGGGAAAATGTGTAATGGTGGGGGAGTCAGCTGCACCTTTCCTTCCTCCACCTTCATGGCTGAAGTGCCCTTGAGCAAGGCACCTAACCCCCAACTGCTCTCTGGACGCCCCCAGTGTGTGTGGTAGCCCACTGCTCGGAGTTTGTGTGCTCACTGTTTACGTGTGTGTGCTCACTTTGGATGGGTTAAATGCAGACGCAATCATTTCCTGTGCAGGGTTAATACAGTATATCAAAATCAAAAAATCTACAAGCTACATGAGTACCTGCTTTTGACACCAATTCCCCCAACAGTTAAAGAACACCTTTCACCATAGCAAATTTGCTTTTGGGTCAGTTTTGAACCTCATGTAATATATAGAGGATTGTTATTCATTTCAATCCAATTCAGTTGTATTTGTATAGTGCTACGACTGACATCGTCACAAAACAGCTACATAATCTATATATTCCTTTTGAGCAAACCCGCGGCGATGGTGGCAAGGAAAAACTCTCACTGCTGACACAAAGAAGAAGCCTTGAGAGGAACCAGACTCAAAAGGGAAAACCATCCTCATTTGGGTGACAGCAAATAAAAATACAAACCATGTAGCAGAAACATCATTATAGTTTAACATCAAGTCCGGTTGGTTATACCACAAATGTAAGCCGTAAATCATTTTAGCAAAACAGTTTATATCTTCTTCACAGTCTCCGAGTGCACATCTAGGTCCATATAGATTATCATCAGCATTAGCTAGGGGCTTTCAAGATAAGAACTCCGTCCAGCATCAGCACACCAGGACACACATGAAAAAGGAAAGATCACTGGCACTCTCTTTTTAGATCTGGAAGCTGCTGACAATACAATCAACCACAGGGCACATCTGTTGAAAGTAGCCCAAATGATAAAAACACCACCACTATCCTTAACAAAGAACCCCATCTTCAACGGATGATTTAACAAACTAATAAACAACTCAAGGCATTTTTCTTTTATGGCCACCAGGCAGTGATTAAGATCTTGCAGGAGTTTCATGTCCCTGAGTGATCTAGGGACTCCTGCAAGATCTTAATCTCTCTGTGTTATTGCTGAGGTACACATGCTTCTTCTCAGATGCCGGTGATCCTGATCCTCCTGCTCTTTCTGCTTTCTGAGTCCTGTGGTCTGTCTTGGTGTGCTGATGCTGGCTTAATCACTGTCGAAGTGGCAAGGGAGACTCTAGAAACTAAAATGAGCACTCCCAGACAATGATGAAAGCTTACATCATGGAAAAGATCTTTCAAGGAAAGACTGGATGATGCTAAATCGAGCATGTGTGAAGGTGGCAAAAACTAGGGACAACCCCCTGAAGTGCTGAATGTCAATGTGGAGAGGACAAAGAGATCATTGAACATGATCTTTGTGAATGCCGTCTGGAACTCGTGTTCCGATGAAGACCTGAAGGATGCAAACGATACCACTTGCAAATGGATTCAGATTTGATGATGAGATTAGATTGCACTTTTTATTTTTGATTACTTGATTTATATACAGCGGCACGGTGGCATAGAGGTTAGCATGTCTGCCTCACAGCACGAAATTCCTGGGTACGTTTCTTGGGCTCGGGCTTTTCTGTGTGGAGTTTGCACGTTCTCCCTGTGTCTGTCCAGGTTTTCTCCGGATACTCCGGTTTCCTCTCACAGTTCAAAAACATACACATAAGGCTAATTGGCTGTTTCAAATTGCCCGTAGGTGTGAGTGTGTATGGTTGTGTGTGTTGCCCTGTGATAGTCTGGCGAGCTGTTCAAGGTGCACCCCGCTTTCACCCATTGTTGGTTTGGATAGGCTGCAGTCTTCCCACAGCCCTCAAATAAAAGGATTAAGCAGCTTAGCAAATGAGTGAGTGAGTGTGATTTATATACGCTATAATGGGTGCAGTGGTGGCTTAGGTGGCTAAGGCTCTGGCTTATTAATCTAAAGCTGAGGAGTTCAAGTCCCAGTACCACCAAGCTGCCACTGTTAGGCTCATGAGCAAGGCCCTTAACCCTCAAGTGCTCTGTTGTATAAAAAATGTAGGTCATTCTGGATCAGGGTGCGGGCATGAATGGTCTTATAAAAGTAAATTTCATGTCTGCATGACAGAGAAATTACTCTTAGTGTCTTTTGTTCATTCACAATTTTTATCACACATTTTTAGGAAATTTAGTTCTTCTTCTCATTAAAGTTATGCTACCACACTTTAACCACACCAACCACACCCACTGGTTATACAGGCACTGGTGTAAGGTACAGTATCTTTTGGTAAAAATACAAAGTCTCAGCCAAGAAACTCCTTGATTTTACCCTAGCTGATACTGTCTAAGGCTTGCCTAATCTGTGAACTGTAGTGGAATTAAACCAAGCTCTAAAGGAGCCACATTTTAAAAAGAAAAAAAAAAGAAAAAAAGGGAGGAGGGGGCTGGGAGAAAACGGAAACTTTCAATCAAACAGGTCTAGCAGTAATCCCCAACAATATAGCAATATACAGTATAACATGCATGTAGTTGAACAAGAACAGACAACTAACCTTTAATACAGAGTCCAATTTCATACAGTGTCATTATGTCAAAAACCAAAAGAACTAGACATACATTATGTGAGTGGACAGTTACCTGTGGGTTACACTGTGCATAAAACTACTGTACAGATTTTTCTATCTCAGAGGAAGGCAGTTTGTGTCCTCAGTTTCCCCTTCAGCAAACATGCAAAAACAGGTGAAATGTTTGCTGTGATTATTCGGAATTATTCCCTGAATGCAACACAAAAAAAAGGATTGAAAGGCTTTAATTTTGATTTATTGTCGCCATGTAACATTGTTGAAAAGCTGAAAGCTCCTGTAAGTGTTAACAATTGGCAGAGGAATTTCACAGATAATTTTTCTTGGTGGTTCCTAACATTTGTATTTACTCATCATGGGTGTGTTTGACACTTTAAATCTCTGTATTGTTGGGGTGTTTGCGCCCATCAAATAAGTCCTTATTTGCAAGCCAAAAAAGGAAGAAGAAAAAAAACCTTGTTTGCTTATTTGCACAGTTCATTTTATTGTAACAGAATTTTCTGAAAGCAAAGCATATGTGTGGGAATACTACATATAATAGATTTTTTTTATTATAGTAGGCAGCACATTCCCCTTGGGAGAAATCCTTAACACATGAATTTGATAATGAATTTGATAAGCATGACGCCTATTCATTGGCTAATATATTTCAAAATAAAATATGTTACCTCGTAACCCAAAAGCCAAACATTGCCCTCCACATCATTTACAATGTTATAATTGTATATATTATTGTGAAAATTTAAAGCAACTTTTAAAGACTGTCTGCAGTTTTCCAGATAAATCAAGTCTTTGCATCGTTATTTTTGATTAGTGACTGTAGAAGCATATTGTTATGATTAAATGCAAGGCAGTATCAGACTGCTGAATTTTCTTTTCAGGAGGATAACACCTGCATATTCTCACTCGTGACACAGGACACAACTACTCCATCCACCAGCTCCTCAGTGATAACCTTCACCCGTTTCTGGCGGAGATGACGTTCTGCATATATATAACACACATAAGGTTAGCACTACATTGAACAGTTTTAGATACAGTAATTCCAAAAGATGACTGAGAGACAGACAGAAGTGCAAAAAGTTTAAAAATAATAATAATAATAATAAAATGATATGGCAGATTTAAGTCTTGAGCCATGTCAAAAAATTTGATATGTTAGGTTGGAAAGACTTCTGGTTAATATAACAAATGGATTAAACAGCTGTAAACACCTTTTAGATGTAAATGCACATCTGTAAAATTATCTGACATGAATTGTATGAATAAAAATGGCGCCCTCTGCTGGAAGTTACTCAGTGATACAAGCATATGTAACTAAATCTTTACTCATTCAATCATCAATCCTATTAGGGTCCTAGGCGGGCTGATGCCTATCTCAGCCAACTTTGGGCAAAGGTGGAGTACACCATGAACAGCTTGCTAGTCTTCCGTTGGGCCAACACACACACACACAAAATCATACACACTCACCTCTAGGGGCAATTTGACATAGCCAGTTAGCCTATTCTGCATGTTTTTGGATGGTGGGAGGAAACCGGAGTACCTGGATGAACCCACGCAAGTACAGCGAGAACATGCAAACTCCACACAGAAGCGTCTATGTCGAGCCCGTAACTTGAACGCTGACTACTAAACCACAGTGCCGCCCTATAACTCAATCTTCTCACTCACTTACTCACTCACACAGGGAGACTGAAGCCTGACTCAGCCACGAGTGGGCAGAGCTGGGTACACCTTGAACAGCTCAACAGACCATCGCAGACACCAACATTCACAATCACATCCCCACCTAGGGGCAATCTGGAACAGCCAATTAGCCTGATGTGCATGTCTTTGAAGTGTGAAAAGAAACCGGAGTACCTGGAGGAAACCCACACAAGCAGTAACTTAATCTTGTAAACCCTAAACCTAACAAAGCCAATCTTTCCTACTCAAAATAAGTAAAACCTATAATTCAGTTGTTAAAGCAGCTGTTTTCAATCCCAGCACAAAATTACACTTTTTTTTTACACATACAAGTTCTATCTGTGAAAAGTCAAACATAATTTGCTGGTAATTCGTTTTGGTTAGGCGGTTAGCACATTGGCCTCACAGCAAGAAGGTCCTGGGTTGGAGTCCCAGGCTCGGGTGTTTCTGTGTGAACTATGCGTGTTCTACTCATGGTTGAGTGGGTTTCCTCCAGGTCCTCCAGTCTCCTCCAGCAGTCCAAAGACATGAACATTAGGCTCATTGGCTGTTCTAAATTGCCCCTAGGTGTGAGTATAAATGGTTGTTTCTATGTTGGCCCTGAGATGATCTGGTAAGCCGTTCAGGGGGTGCCCTGCCTATGCCCAATATTGGCTGAGCTAGGCTCCAGCTACCTTGATACTCTAGTAGGATTAAGCAGTTCGGCAGATGAGGAAGTGTAATTTTTGTTTTTTAAAAGGTAGGAGCTTTCATTTACATCTGTATCAAGTCAACAATAGCAATCATACATGTTTTAAATATGCCTTTTTAGTATATAAGTAAACACAGTATACAAAATGTGGTTTTGGGAGGATATGAATATTTAAGACTTTCTGCATACCTCAGAATTTATCTTGCTGTCTTGTCACTGATTGCATCATTGATAAAGAAAAGAAGATTGGTTCACTGATACGTAAAATAATCAAGCTCTTGCCTGTATGTCCACTATTAATAAAAGGGTATGTAAAAGACAGATTTTATCATGAGCTAACCATCGAATATGAAGCTTGCTTGGTACATGTGTACTGCTGTGCAATGCATTTACTCTGTTCATTCATTCTTTTGTAGTAACTTCTGGTCATGGACGTGATGCTTCAAATTAGGCTTGTAGTTTGTTGAAATATAAAACAATAAAATACATTTTAAAAGAAGATAAAATCTGAATTCGGGTGAGGTAGCTGAGGGTAAGGAACTGTCAAAGTGTACAGAGCATGCTGAACGTGCTGGCATTGGGGTATTTCCAGAGTTTCTGAGGTTAGTATGATATGGATCAAACTTTTGGAATTTTTTTTTTTTTTTTTGTTTTAAAAATGTTTTTACAAGCTCTTTTATAATCCTTTTATAAATGTGGTGTATTGCATATTGTCTCGTGTGTGTATATATATGTGTGTGTGTGTGTGTGTGTGTGTGTGTGTGTGTGTGTGTGTGTGTGTGTGTGTGTGTGTTTTTTTTT
>JAOUQZ010029275.1:0-14513 GCA_028564935.1 Neosilurus hyrtlii
GCATTCAAGTTTATACAGCTTGGAGTTGGAAATTATGGATAAAATGATGATATGGTCAAAATAATCACTTGCCTAATTATTGTGCCCACAGTGTACTTGCAAGGCACAAAATTCAAAATTTACTCCTAAGATGATGCAACAGTATCCTTTAGTCAATCTCATCATACACTATAACCCAGTAAAACTAAAATTGGAATTAAAAAAAGATTCCAGTTAAATCAGTAAAATATAATTGGTGACCTTAAACAAGAAAGATTCTTCATTACAAAGTGAAGCAAATTAAAATAAATTACAGCAGTTGCCCTCTAGATAGGAAAGTTACTGCATGGAAACCACCTTTTGCCAGAATTTTTGGCAGGAAGGAGGGTTTAGATATGGGTCTGTAGAGTAGAAGGGAAGAGTAGGCTTCTTCAGTAACTACTGGAAAAACTGCATGTTTAAAATTGTCTGATACAATACAAGAGTCCGTGCCCAAGCCATGTCAACTGGCTCCTCTCAATGCAGAGGAGCAGCTGTTCTACTAAGATCTCCACTTGGACAGAGCTTCTCACCCTATTTCTGAGGTAAAGCCCTGCCAGCCTGTGAAGCTCATTTCTGCTTTCAGTCATTACCTAAAGCTTATGACATAGATGAGGGTAGGAATGTAAATTGACTGGTATATTGAAAGCTTTGTCTTTTGGCTCAGCTCCCTCTTCACCACGATAGACTGGTACAAGCTTATTATACATATTATATATAATTATTTCCTTGGTGAGTAAAAAACATTTGCAACATTTACTCAAGTTAAAACTCTCAAGGAGGTAAGCTTGTGATTGCCAAAATCTACAATAAATAGATGCCTTCCCTTCTTGAATGCAGAGAGTTTACCTCAAGATGAATTTCGCTGGTAACACTTACTTTGTGTACCCTAGTGACTCTAGGAGCTGGAATGTAGTTATTGTTAGTGATTGTGATCTGACAGTTCACCTGGTCAGGTCAATGAGAGGGTTTTATGCACCGTAAGGTTAGGAAAAGTGTCCTTACAGTAGTTCATAATACCCACTCTTTTTGGAGTCCATGGGATGGGTACTGAAAAGTGACCATACTGTAGACTCCACTGTTTTACTGGAAAACAATATTCTTTGATTTGCATGTGGGCAATGACAGCACGATCTAGAGGGGCATGACTGGTAGGACCAGCATGCCTAATTTGACCCTAAGTGGTCTTTGTTAGGGGAGCTATAAAGCTTTTGTGCTAATCAAAGCCATAACTAATCCCATATTCAAGCTTAAGGGTGTCCATCAGTGCACATGGTATCAAGACACCCTTGGTTGTAGTTTGAGGATTGACTTTCTAGTTGTATTGGCTGACCTGCCTCCATTTGTTCTGGACATTTGAGAAAAGCGATAAACTGCTGGGTAGTTTTAATTGTGGCCATAGCCCCCAAACCTGCCTGTTTGTGACAGTGATTTTGTCCATCTCAAAAAAATTTCAGACGGAGCATGGCTAGCATGTGGGGCTCCTGAGGCAGCTGAGCAGGTTGCAGGCTGCACAATACTTTCTTGGGATAAGCTCAATGAGGCCATGGAACAAGACTTCCTGTAACATTGCATGAACAACTAGGACAGTGCAGCAGAAGTGGCAGACAAGGGAGGTGTTTCCTCTTTTTAAGAAGTAGGACCAGGGGATGACTTGCAATTATGTGGTCCTCAGCGTACCCTGGGGAGGGCTACATCAGTGTTCTGAATGGGAAAGTCTTGTCTGTCAGTCAAACCTCAGATACAAGAAGAACAAAGTGGTTTTCTTCCAGGTCATGGGACAGTAGACCACCTCTTTTCCCTTGCAAGGGTCCTCGCAGGGGCGTGCAAGTTTGCCCACCCAGTCCGTATGTGTGAAGGCTTATGACTGTGTTGTCCAAGGTGTCCTTTGTGGGGTGCTTTGGAAATATGGAGTGGATGTTCCTCTGATATGGGCCATTTGATCTCTGTACTGTTGAAGTCAGAGTTTGGTGCACATTGCCAGTAGTCAGACTTTTTTCCAGTAAGGGTTAGACACTGCCAGGACTGATTCTTATTACCAGGTCTGTTCATAATATTCATGGAGTTTATTTTAGGTGCAGTGGGAACACAGCAGTTTAGTGGTTACAATGTCCACTTCACATTTTCAGATCCTGAGATGGAGTCCTGGGATTGCCTGTCACTTTCTGCTGCCCAGAGATTTAAATTGTATACTGCACCTTTAAGAGCCTACATGCTGCAGCAATCAGTGTGATTAGTCACAGCTTTTTCTTCTCTATATATTATTCTCCTGTTGTGGTTTTCTCTGCCACTTTGTCTTGCCCTTTATCATGAGTTACAGCATTCCAGCTATCTTTTCAGTGTTTTGTTCTTGTATTTCCTGCTCTTCCTCTCCACTGCCTGACATGTTTTGACCCTTTGTTTTAATGATTGATTTTAAGATTTTCCCCTGTGATTTGGAGAGTGCCTCTGTTTTTCTGAACTCGGACTGTCTCAGGATTTGAATTTTGGATTACAAACTTGTGTCAGTTTTCCAGTGCCTTATTGTGTCTACCAACAGCAGCTCTGGAAGTCCATCACAACCCCGCTCTGGTATGCTTTCAGGAGAATAAAGTTCCTCAACAAATATTCTTTAACATAATCTCCAGTCTCCACCCCACTCTTATATCTGCTGTGTTCACTCCTAGGAGTGCCCTCCAAGCAGTTGCTGGGTAAGAACTAACCAGCTCTGCTAACTCAACTAACTGAAGCTCTGCCTCCTGTTTATATATTATTTTATAACTACAGTCAATAAATCTCTCTAACCTACTGGCTGTGCTCTAGATCCTCATTTGCTCACTCTCCTGAGCCTGACATTATGACCCAGCCAACATCCCCGTAGCATACAGGAATGGGTATCTAATGTGGACGGGGTAATTGCTTGACAGAAGGCTAGTTTAGGTAAACTAATTAAAGGAATTCATCATTTACAAAACAAACATTTTACAGATCTCTTTTTGCCAAGTGTGTTTTCTAGGTCTCCAGCCCCCACACATGCCCAAGGGTTCCCAGCAAGATGAGGAGCCCCCCTTAGTGAACTGAAGCTATCACCAATACAAAAGTATTCATAACCATCCTCTTTTTTCTTCTGAAAGGTCTAAAAAAGCATATATGGATTCACAATTAATCTCTGGGGATCAGCTGAGGGGGAGAGAAACTCATGCATTTGTAATTCATTCCAAGACTTTACTATTACTTTTAAAAGAGTACTGAATCCTGTTCTTCTTGAACTGGAAGCAGCAAGAAACCTTTTCCAGTTGTCACAAGGAAACAGACCAGTATCTGAATACATAATTGATTTTTACAGCATCTTTACTGATAGTGGCCGGAATTTTTTTTAACCTTGTTTGGTGCCTTTTACCAAGGTTTAACAGGGTAAGGATGAGATCACTACACAAAATCCGAATGCAACTTTAGCAGAACTCCAGGACCTCATGGCTAGGATTGACTTGTGTCTCCAGGAATGCCGCAGGGAGAGTGCTTATTCTAAGGGACGCTGCTATCCCTAGCCTGCTTACAGACCCCTTCCTCAAGTGGTGAATACTCCTCACCCCACCATGAACCCTCCTGACCAGTGCAGCTGGCAAAACTCATCTCTTACCAGATGAGAGAAAGAGGAGGTTCAGGGAGAGACTATGCATCTACTGTGGGGCCAAGGAGCATATTAGTTTTCAAACTCAAGAACTGTGCATTTTTGGATTCCAGCACTGACACAGAATTTATACTCTGAGCTGGTGTGCCAGCTTGGCATCAATCGACATACTTTCGGGAACCCCATTCTGCTGATGGCGTTGGACAACCACATTACTGTCATGATCTCACCTGTTCCCAACACACTCAGTGTCTCTGACTTTTACAACATGGACGCCACACATACACACACATCCAACATGTCTACCTTACTCTACATGTCCCACAATGCACTCCCATGGTCAGGGTCATCTGATTACTGATTGGAGTTTGCCATTCATTCTGTTTGACTAGCTGTTTATTTACTTGCCATTTGATTTTCTCTGTTTGACAATGCTTGCCATTGGATGATTTTTGCCTGTGCCTTTGTTTATACTGTTTGCTGGATATCTGACCTGAGCTTGTTTGTTTACCTCACCTCTGCTTATCCCATTGATGAACTGTTTGATGAATGTTTTGACCGCTGCCTGTTTTCATGTTTCCCCTTTGGATTATTACCTGCAATTAAAATTATACCGCACCTGTGTCTGCACCTGACCCTGAAAAATTGCTTCACAAACATGGATGCAGTGGAAACTCAGGAAATGAGGAAATCTGTGTTTGTTCTCAAGATTTCAAGGGCAATCTTGAGAAGATCATTAGAATCGCATTCGTGACATCACCACACAGGTGCATCAACTCTCAAGGAGTGGCTCGCTTCCCTGCAAGTGTAATAACAGTGGTGTGCCAAGCATCTAGCAGTAACATTATGACAGAGGAGCACATCCCACAAATGGCACAAAGAGCCAAGTGGTGAGTGTCCCCTCTTTCTCCTCGACATCTCCTTTCATGCTGGAAGTGGTGATCGGACACTCAGGAATGTCTTATGTAATTTCAGCCATGATTGACCCTGGATCCATGGGGAATTTCATGGACCATGTCAATGCCCAGCATTTTCAGCTGCCAATTCAGGCACCCCACAACCCTATCAAGCTCCACACCATCGACAGCAGACCCATTGGAAAGGGACAAATTACATGGTGCACGATGAGCCTCACACTCCAGGTTGGATGGCTCTAAGGAAATCCTCTTCCTGGTCACAGATTCATCCAGGAGAACCACCATCTTAAGAATTCTGTAGCTTCCACTCCATAATCTGCTCATCTCCTGGGAAGAGTGAGAAATAATGGAGCGGTCAGTACACTGCCAGCAACATTGAATCCAACCTAGGTCCATTACATCCATGGCCATGGAGAACCTTGATCAGAATATCTCCAAGCTAGAAATACCACAGTATTGGCTGACCTCCTCACAAAAAAGGGAATCCAGAAGCTGTGATGGATAATGGAGCCTGATGAGGCCTTCCAGAAACTCAAAAGCTTATTCATGTCCATGCCCAAAATCCACCATCCTGACCCAAAATGACCCTGCATAGTGGAGGCTGATGTATCTGAGATCAGGGTGGTGCTGTCCTGTCTCAATGTGCTGGGGTGAAAGAGAAGTTATTGCCTGTGGCTCTCTTCTCCAAGAAACAAACTCCAGCAGAATGTAACTATGAAATTGACAATCAAGAACTTCAAGCCATTAAGCTTGAGCTGGAGGAATGGAGACAGTGGCTAGAGGGAGCAGAACACCCATTTTGTGTATTCACCAACCATAAGAACCTGAAGTGTCTTGATACTGCCAAATTCTTGAACCCACAACAGGCACGCCGGGATCTCTCAAGAAACACTACAGCTGATGCCTTGTCCAGAATCCATAAATCCCCAATCACAACATCCACAGAAGAGTCCATTCTCCAAGCGACATTTTTTAACAAAACCTCCTTTGTGGGAGTTCAATGAGGAACTGAAGAGAACCCTGCCACATACTGTGCCTGAGGGACAGTAACCATACCGTAAATATGTACCACCTATACTAAGGGGGAGACTCATAACCTGGGCACATTCCTCTCCCTGAGACCAGATGTGCCCATGAAAAGTACTGGTGGCACGACATGGTAAAGGATATCAACAAGTATGTGCTCTCCTGTTCCGTGTGTTTCCAGAGTAAAATACCATGGCACTTCCTCGCCAGAAAGCTCATGCCATTGCTCACAACAATGCCCCTGCTTGCACCTGACTTTAGACTTTATCACCAACTTGCCAGAGTCAGAGGGAAACACAGTCATCCTGACAATATTGGACCACTTTTCTGCAATCTCTGCACCTCATTCCCCTTCCATCATTACCCACAGCATTTAAGACTGCAGAGCTACTGTTCAAGCACATTTTCTGTCATAAAGGCATTCCAGAGGACATTGTGAGTAATCGTGGGGCACAGCTCACCTCACAGGTCTGGTCCAGATTCATGGAGAAGTCTGGGCTCACCATAAGTCTCACCTCTGGCTATCATCCTCAGGCAAATGGGCAGGCAGAATGGGCCAACCAGAAAATTTCTCTGCATTTTCTGTTCAGACAACCAGGTTCTGGGTTGAGTACACACAGAACTCCCTCAAGCACTCTGCTACAGGCCTCACTCCCTTCCAGTGCATACTTGGTTATGAACCACCTCTTCTCCCATGGAACCTGAACCCATCTGATTCCCCCACTGTTGATGAATGGTTCAGGTGTAGGTAACAGGTGTGGGAGAACATCAACCAAAGGCAGGCGCAAGCAAATGCTGCCAATAAGCGATTGCCACCAGAATGACACTCCCCAATATCAGCTAGAGGATCAGGTCTGGCTCCTGATAAAAGAGGTGAGGGGAGCAAGAAGTTGAACCCATGTCACATTGGCCTGTACAAAGTTCTAAAACAGATGAACCCTATCACTTACCATCTGCAACTCCATCAGCACAGGCAGATCATCCCCACCCACAATGGTTCAGGTCAGCCATGGACTGCTTGTTGAATGCGGCTCCCCTGGAGAACCCTCAAACCACTTGACATTAAACTGGTCTACACTGTCCATGTCATCCTCAGGTACAGGTAGCGGGGTGGCCAGCTACAGAATCTGGTAAACTGGGAGGGTTATGGATGGGCCCGGACTGGCCGTTGGGAGCAGCGAGACTATTCCCGGTGGCCTGGGCTCTTAAGTGGCCTAACTGGAAAAAAAGAATAAAAAGTAAAAAGAATCACGGCGAACTACATTGGTGCAGCTGATTAGTCTGCAGAAACTGGCACCCGCTCACCAATAAAATGATTTGTGTTCGTCAGTTTTCACCTTCACCAATTAGTGATAGATTAAAATCAGTAGTCAAGTTTTATTTTCAAGACAAGAATTAATCAATACGAGAGCGCATGGAGGTAGAACAACAGAGAGACAGAGGAACATGGTGCTGCCTGGTAGCCTACTAATGGACTAAAAAAAAAAGTGGAAACAGGGAACAGAAGAAAAAACGTATTAAAAAGAAAAAAAAAAGGCGCTTGAAGAGGAGGCGGGGAAATGCCGGAAAATTTACGATATTTTCAAATCCTCCACCAGCAGTGGTGTCCAGTCACCCACGACGTCATGTGAGTTAACTGTTTAATAAATGACAGATACGGGAAGGGGGATGGGGGGGCAGCATGTTGTTTGGGGGCAAACTTTTATCTGAAGATAACAATGAACACTGGTTGAGATTCTCCATGAGCCCTTTTATGTAGCTGTAATAATGAGCTGGCAGGCCTACTACCTCCTGTCTAAACTTCATTCTATTGTAAATGCTGCACTGGTTTCTTGTTTTATTATTAAACCTCACATCAGTCCAAACAAATAACTACAAATGGATATGCTAACTGTTTATATACACTAGACAGGTGGATATTTTAATACTTTGGCTGCTTAGCTATAACAGTCTGTCCACATACACTTTCCACGTCCAACACACAAGTAGTTGCACAACTGTGGAGTGAAGAATATTTCATTAGTCCACTGAACTAGTGGCTTTTAGTTTTGTGTTCATGGCTGTTAAATATAAATTTGATTTGGATTTGAAATAGAATAATGGGCTTTTGACGATTACTTACCCATATGTGGCTGCATGGATTTGTGGTTGTGCACACATAGGTGTGAGCGTATGTGTGCAGTATATGAGTAGGGGTGGCCTGAGTAAGTGAATGTCTTCCGGTCTGACTTTTGTCCCAGTCTGGCCCTGGTTATAGAGCAGGAGAAGCAGTGTTGGGTGGCTGCCAGGGACATTCTAGTCCCCCTGCTCCTCATAGACTTTCCTGTCCCTAACCCAAGTCAGTCAAGTTCCCAGCCCAGAGGCCGTAGGGAGCTCTTTGGGGGGGTTCTGTCGTGATCTTACCCATTCTGGACGCATGCACTGACTCTGACCTTTCCAACATGAATGCCACACATACACACATCCAACAAGCCTGCCTCGCACTACACTTTCCAGAATAGACTGCCAGATCTGGGACACCTGATAACTGACTGAAAACAGCAATTTCAAATCATTTATTCTCATCTCAGAGTCTTTAGAGAATTCTCATTTTTGCTGCCACGGGACAAAGCAATAGTTTGCAGTTCATTTTGTTAGCAGAGCTGTTTATTTACTTGCTGTTTGATTTTCTGCATTTACCATTTGCTGACTTTTGCCTGTAGCTCTGTTTATACTGTTTGCCCGATATCTGACCTTAGCTTGTTTGTGTACCTTGCCTCTGCTTATCTTATTGATGGACTGTTTATCAAGGTTTAAACCTCTGCCTGATTTTATATTTTCCCTGTGGATAATTACCTGCTCACTTTCAGTAAAAGTGCATTTACCCTGACAGTTTTACATGAAGTCAGAGAGGAAATTGATTATAAATTCAATTTGATTATTAATTCCCACACTTTCCCTGTGGTTTTTGACATTTTCTGGCTGGCGTCTGGGCTGGGAACTTGACTGACTTGGGTTTGTGGCATGGAAGTCTCTGAGGAGCAGGAGGACTAGAACTTCTTGAATTGTTTTTGTTAATATGAAGGATGGTTCTCCCAGGCCATGCATTGACGACAGAGGGCTAAATGAGAATTGTTGAAATCCAATATCCCCTGCCTCTCATTGTTTCTGCTTATGAGTTGATCGAGGAAGCTAAGGTGTCCACCAAGTTGTATCTCCACATCGCCTACCACCTGGTATGAATTAAAAAGGGTGATGAATGGAAGACAGCCTTTAACACTCCCTGAGGACATTATGGATACCTCATTATGCCAGTCGGCCTCACCAATGACCCTGCTGTCTTCCAGGCACTGGTCAATGACATAGGACGCGACATGCTGCATAAATTTATCTTTGTTTACGTTGACATCTTGATTTTTTTCCCCCCAGTCCCTGAAAGAACATGAGAACCATGTCAGGCAGGTTTTACCTCAGTTGCTGCAAAACCAGCTTTATGTAAGAGCCAAAAAAGTTTCACCATTTAACCAAATCCTTTCTTGGACCTTTTCTTTGCCCAGGACAAATTGGGATTGATCCCTGAAAGGTTGACATAGTCAAAGTCTGGCCCCAAGCCCAAGATTGTAAACAGTTATAAAGATTTCTATAATACTTTTACTGTCGGTTCAGCTACCAGTATTCCAAGACCTTAAACAATGTTTTACCTGTACACCCATCCTTACAATCCCTAATCCACATTTGCCGTTTGTTGTGGAGGTAGATGGCTCAGACCCTGGGGTGGGAGCTGTCTTGTCCCAACGCCAACCAGATGACTCCTGTTAACATTCCTGTGACTTACTCCAGAAGATTGAACTCTGCAGAAAAGAACATCGTTGACAGAGAACTACTGGTGGTAAAACTTGCCCCGGATAAATGAAGGCACTGCCTGGAGGGAGCAGAATGACCATTTGAGGTTTAAACGGACCACTAAAATCTAGAATACCTGAAGGGAGCAAAGAGATTAAAACCTTGACAACGAAGGTGGGCCATGTTTTTCAGCAGGTTCCAATTCTCCTTGACCTTCTGACCAGAGTGCAAAAATGGCAAACCTGATGCTGTCCCATCAGTACTGACAGTGTATCAGTCTGTGCAGTGCTGCTTCATTCTTTCACAATCTATGCCAGGGCTGCCAACCGTCGCTGCATCCCTGGGGGAGGAGGGGCAGGGCAGAAGGGTTGGTTTGCCACAAGGGACCTTCCCCTCTGTGTACTGCAGGAAGCTTGCCCCTCATTTTGTGAATCCTTTTGCAAAGACTGTCAACCATGCTTGCAAGCCCCAATCATCAGCTTGTGCCAGCCTTGCACCTGGCTTGTCGTTGGGTCCCCTGCCCTCTCAGCATTGTTAGGGGGGGAGGGGGGTGTTAGATACAGTACCTTTGTAGACTGGTAAGGGTACAATACTGAGGAACAGACTAAGAAGGGGTCCTGAGTACAACATTAGTTCTTGTCACTGTAGTTCCTTTTTTCTAATCGTGTGCCAGCAACTGCTTTTTGGTAATTTTAACCTAGCCTTTTTCCCCCACGATTTCAGAGATTTATTTTTCCTGTTTTTACTGTTTTTTTCCCCTTTTGTAGCAGTTTCACTTATGTAATATATTTTTTTTTCTTTAAACACTACTTTTTCTTCACTTCAAAGCAGCACGCTGAGAGATTCAACAGCATCCTTATAATATTGCCAAGTCTTCAGCAAAGGTTTGTTTTTAGCATTATGGCTAGCATTCAGCTTGTTCAGTGTGTTGAGTGCAGGATGTTAAGTAGTTCTCCCTCTGTCATTAGTAATAATTTCATCTGTGATAGATGTACACTTGTTAGCTCTCTGATGGAGAAGACTGTAGCTTCAGAAGTGTGCATCCAAAACTTAAAGAGGGCTAGTGAGAGTAGCATTGCTTCTGCAGTGGAAAGACTGGGTGCCTTGGCCAGATATAGTAACCCCCTCCTCCAGCATGAGAGCCCTCACAGTGGAGCAAATGAGGTACGACTCGACGGCAGAGAGCTGACTGACAGGATAATCTGAGCATCTACTCGCTGCACTTAAGTCATCATTTAATGTCAAGTTTGATGTTATAAATTGTGCCTGTTCTCCAAACTAAACAAAAATCTAAAAACACTCAATTTGTTTTAGTAAACTTATTAAGATATGTTTAAATCATACTGAATCTAAAGCTAGCACCTTTGATCTAAAAATAGGACTGTTAAATGTTAGATCACTGACATCTAAAGAACTTATTGTTAATAGAATCATTACTGATCTGGAGTTTAGTGTAATGTGTTTAATCCATGATTCTGAATATGTATGTAGCATTAAAGAAGGTGAGTCCTCCTGGATATAGTTGTATACACTAACCGCTGGGATTGCAGTTATTTATATTGATAATCTAGGTGTTATACAAAAACCTGGACATAAATTTAATGTGTTTGAAATTCTATATACTAACATGTGTTGCCAAAAAAAATATGCCTACACAGCTGATTCCTTTAATCATTATTTACAGATTCCCATGGCCATACGCCAAATTCCTCAGTGAATTTTTAGACTTTATTTCAAACCTGGTTGGTTCTTTAGATAAAGCTTTAACTGTTGGTGACTTCAATATTCATTTTGATAACCCAGAGGATGCTGGCCACACTCTAGATTTCATACAAAATTTTGGATTAAATATTGGAAATATAGTTGTAGTTCCACAGTCAAACTATTTCAGATCATATTGTACACACACACACACACTATAATATATATATATATATATATATATATATATGTGTGTGTGTGTGTGTGTGTGTGTGTGTGTGTGTGTGTGTGTGTGTGTGTGTGTATACATATGTGTGTGTGTGTACAGAATAAATCCTGTCAGCGAGCAAATTATAAACAACTTAAACAGTAGAATGCAGAACAAAAGGGGAAACAACGGTCCCGTGTGGTGCTCCGGTGTTGCGGACCACTGTGTCCGACATGCAGTGCTGCAGGTGCACATACTGTTGTCTTTTCGTCAGGTAGTCCACAATCCAGGACACAAGAGAGGCATCCACCTACATCCCTGCCAGCTTCTTACCCAGAAGGGTCAGCCTGATGGTACTGAATGCACTGTACAAGTAAAAAAAAAATGACCCTTAGTGCTTGCTGGCTGGTGCACGTGGGTGTAGACATGGTTAAGCAGATAAATGATGGTGTCCTCGACCCCGAGACGGGGTTGGTGAGCAAACTGAAGGGAGTCCATATGGGGTCTAACCATTGGTTTGAAGTTGATCCAGTATGAGTCTCTCGAGGGTCTTCATAACGTGAAGTGCCATGGGTCTGCAGTCCTGGGAGCCACTGGGATGTGGGGTGTTTGTTACAGGAATGAGGCATTGCATCTTCCACTGCACAGGGTCCCTCTGTAGACTCAGGCTCATCGTGAAGATGTAATGTAAGACACTTTAAGGACACAGGCCCTCACCCCATCCAGTCTTGCTGACTTGCCTGTGTATTTGCTGCACTGTGGTCCCAACTCTCCATTACAGTAAAGGTTATGCAGCGATAAAAAAACACAAAAACTCTCTCAACCCACATATTAAGAGGGCAGCTACTTATGAACAATAAGATAGTAATTACAAAAAAAAATTAAAGTCTGTAAGAAAAATATTTAAAAGTATGGGAAGGGCAGGAGCAACTAAAAACGTCTGCATGCCCGTTAAAACATGCACAGTACTAATGGCCATGGAAATCCCAACCTAACTTCCTCTTATTAAATTCTGATAACACAGAAGTACTTGTCATGTCATGTCATTTTCTGAACCGCTTAATCCCAATTAGGGTCGCGGGGACAGAAGTACTTGTACTTTGTGAACCAGACAAATAGGAATAAGGTTTCTGATTATGTAGTAACTCTGGATGGTGTTTTAGTTTCGTCATGTGCAGCAGTAAAGGACCTTGATGTATTTTTTGAGGCCAGTCTTTCATTTGAAGCTCATGTAGATAATATTAACCAGATGGCCTTCTTTCATCTCAGGAATATTGCTTAAATAAGAAATATGATGTCACTGCATGATGCGGAAAATTTGTTCATGCTTTTGTTACCTTCAGATTAGATTGTAATGCGTTACTGTCCAATAGGTGCACATATTAGCTGCTGTTAGAATGCAGCGATGAAAGTCCTCATTAGATCCAGAAGCCATATTATCATAGCAAACTTTTTGTCATTTATGATCCACCTCACCCACTTAGATCTAAAGGTACAGGCTGCTTAGTGATATCTCGAACAATGAAGACTATTGAGAAGCTTTCTCTTACAAAGCCCCACAGTTATGGCGCAGCATTCCATTTAAAGTTCGGGGCTCAGACACAGTCTCCATTTTTAAGACTAGGCTGAAAACTTGTTACTTGTTTAGTAAAGCATTTTGTTCACAGCCTTTAAGCTGTGGTGTTGGGATGTGGTCGCTTCCTCATTCTCACATGCACACCCAGGTCCATTGACAGTGGAGTGGATAATTGCCTAATGTCACAGGGTGCCCTCATGTCTGCCTTCCTTCTGGTTCTTTTTTTTTTTGTTCTGCTGCCATAGTTAGTCATGGTGAAGTCCCTGCTCCCACTCAGCACTGATAATTCTTCTTCTTTTCCCAATACAAAGAAGGTAGCCTGTGATGGAGTAGCATCCAGGAAGAGTTAAACTCCTAATTACTACATGATAAGGAAAACAGGGATAAGCTTCAGCCTGATTTGCCACTAGGTTTGGGTGTAAAAGCCCAACAGACTTTACCTTTAATTTTACACTTCAGCTAATGCCACCACTTCACCATGGTGAGTTCAATGGTAGTTCGTTGTCTGCCCTGTCATAGTGCCTCTTGGAGATGAGAGCTTATGAGAAAGCAGTTAGATGCATCTTGGATCTCCCTCCTTGTCTTTAAATTAGAACGACCCTAACCAATGTCTGAAGCATCCATTATGATGAATGTTCACTTTGGTTCTGGACGCTTTAGAATGGGTGCCTTGAAATGCTGCCTTGAGCTGTTTAAATGCATGGGGAGCTTCATCCATCCAGTAAAAGCTGGAGTATGTCACTCGTGCTGAATGTGAGCATACAGAGAATGTGAGTAAGCCAGAATGTTGTCACTGTAGACAATAATTTTTCTGACAATTAGGTCCCTGAGCATGTCATAAATCAGGGACTGGTGCACTCAGAGGGCACCAGAGTGGCTGTATGGTTTAACACAGTATTAATAGTGCCCCCTGGAGGTGCTCAATGCTGTCTTCCACTCATCTCTTGGGCGGATGAGGATGGCACGGTAAGTACCACGGAAGTCGAGTTTCGTGAAGCACTTGGCTCTTCTAGGTTGATCCAGATCTGCTGAGATAGTATTGTATATGGGTACTTGACAGTGATTGTATTGAGTTCTTGGTAGTCAATACATGGTATATAAGCTCCTCCCTTCTTGGCCATGTAAAAGAAGTCTGCAGAAGGTCCAGGACTCATAAACTGCATGATCCTCTGCAGATCATTGACACCAGGAAACATGACAAAAATACAGTGAGTATTGCAAAAGAAAAGAAGGTGGAGAAGAAGCTGGTGGCATAGCTGGGTGAAGCCACTGGTGGAAGACACAGCATTTGTAGCATAACAAATGTGGCAATGGGCAGTAGCTGAGTTTTTTGTGCTGGTGCAAAAGTTGTTAAAGGTGAGCTACATTTGCTTTAAGGCAATGATGGTGCTCACCAATGGTAAGCCAGTGCAAGGTGAGTGCTTGTGTATACACTCGGGTATCTGCTGCATCCATTATGTGCCAAAGTATTGTATTGCTGCTTCATGGCAGAGATGAAAGCAAATGCAAATGCAAATAAAAGGTGGCTTCAATCAAGAATACAGTCCACAAACACAATATCGCGTGCCAGCAACTGCTTGTCGGCGTTCTTAACTTCCTCCCTCCGATTCTAGGAATTTTAATTTTAACCTTAAT
>JAOUQZ010029286.1:0-14513 GCA_028564935.1 Neosilurus hyrtlii
ACTGCAACAAGAGAGTCTATATCACCAGCAGCGAAAAGTCATCAAGCCCATATGGGTCTTCATCAGCAGGAGCAAGGGGCTTCCAAGATGATGGGAACTTCAGCCAGCAACAGCACACCAGGACAGACCACAGAACTCACAGAGCAGAAGGATCAGGAAAATCAGGATCACCGACATCCACGGCATAGCATGTGTACCTCAGCAAAACACAGAGGGGAGGAGGGGGGAAAGAGAAAGAGAGGTTGTTAGTTGTTAGTTGTAAATGGTATCTAAATGTTTCTTCATGTGCAATATTTGTTTCTTATGTGCAATATTGAGGGGGATCTGAGTACAAGAAATTCATTGCCAGTAGTGATGTTCCATTGTTACCTGTATATAAGACAATAAAACTTGAAAATGTACTTGATACAATTATCTCTGTCAAGTATCTATCTAAAGGACACCACTGTTAAATGCAGGTTTCTCACAAGAAACTCAGCCACCATCTCTTCAGGTGCCATTTCTTTGAACACATCTGATAGGCAACAGCACCCTTTCCAGAAGTGGCCCACTTGGTCCACTGTTTACAACTTCTTTACCACCTGGAACCTCTCTTACCAAGAGCTTTCTTCAGAGACCGCAATAGCAGAATTCTATTACAGCAATAGCCTTAAAGGAGTTAGAGCGCACAGACAAGCTAGTGATCAGGACCCCTAGATTCATGATAACTGCAGCAACCACTAAAGCCTTTCTTCTGAGGAGGACATATTCCTGCATCAAAAGGATATTAAGGAAATAGTGAAAAGCTTGAATCTGTTTTTATTAAACCACATTTACACTATTTACACCAATCCGAAAAGCTCACCACAGGAAGTTGGTGGCATAGGTCAGTCTGTTCCTATTCCAGATGTTGGTGTATAAGCATTTGCATAAGAGCAATTACTTCTAAACTTAATCCAGCTCTTATAAAAAAAAGCTCAAAATGCTGTCATATATGTCACACTGGGTTTTCTCTGTGCAAACCATTATAGCTCACAGATGTTCGCATATGGAAAACTATTAAAACCTATTACAATACAAATAAAAACCATGAGTGGAAAGATTACACAAGAATGAGGCTGTTTTGACGTTTAAGCACATGGTGTCAAGCAGCACCAAATAAAAATTTACTGCAGTTAGCCAGCACATTTACTAAACTTCCGGCGCCTTCTTGTTTCGACCCGGTCTGGGTTTAGCTGTAGCATACAGGTTGATAAGAGTGGCGAGACCAAGATTGTGTATGCTTTTATTTTATTTTTTTATTTTTTTATTTTTTCATGGTTTTCCCTTCAGAAGCTAGCCAGGTCAAAATAATAAAGAAAACACAGTCAACTATATACATATAATCTAATTTACTTAACACCCCAAGGGAAGCAAACAAAAAACACAGTGGCTTCCCTCACTCCCAAGCTAACCCAATACCAGGTAAAAATTAATGGCACCAGTGTTCTATCAACCACAGTGCTATGTACAAGTAAATATATATTTGCAAATCTTTTTTTACACTATGTACAATCAGTAATCAGATCCAGTGAGAAACAGCACAAGCAAAGTCAGCACCAGACACAGTCATATACAGATAGACAGTAGTGAAATTAACACTGTCAAAATGGTACACACAGCACAGCAAAGGCAAATGTTTGCTTAAGCTGTGATTTACTTCTATTTAAATATACTGGCATAAGTGTGTTCCATCAATCACAACACAGGATACGGGGATAAATTTAAGGACGTCCTTCAATGAAGCAGAAATAGGATTCACTGCAGTGGGCTGGGCATAAAGATGAGAGAAAAACAAAACACCCATCCCACCACCAACATAGCCAATGTGTTGTCTTAATCCTATAAAAGGATCCTTCAGCCATGTCTCATCAGCCAGCATTGGAACCTACTTTGGGCACCTCGATCATCAAACTTTGCAGTTTTATTGGCATCGGAGATGTTGTCTGATAAGTGTAGCACGTGTGCTTTTAAAGATAATAATTATTACTTGATAAGGAATTGTTTTTCTCTGAATAACCTCATTTAGATTAAAGGTTAGATTTTTCACATTTCCAAATTTTTTCAAGTGGGATGAGACTATTTCACCAAAAAGTAGTATCACATTCTCAGCAGACTCTCCTGTCTTTACGCTATACTATCCAGCATACCCAAGTCGGGACAGTGGTGGCCCGGTGGTAGTGTGCTGGATTACTGATCCCAAGGTCAGGGGTTCAAGCCCCACTAGTTGACTAGTGTCAACGGGTTGTCACTGCTGTCCCCCCCAGTGCAGCTAACTGGGGTATCAAATGCCAGCCATGACTCTACTGTCTATGGTGAGAGGCATATAAAAGAACCATTGCTGATTTTCATCAAGAGTAGGCTGCATTGCCGTCAGCATGTTGCTGCATTGTGATGGCCTGGTGAGCTGTCCAGGGTGTACCTCGCTGAGATCTCTCTGCGAACCTAATTAGGATTAAGCGGTTCAGAAAATTAATGAATGAATGAAGTTCATTGTCAGGTGTAAAGAAGTGTATCTGTGTTTTCTGCCAATCTGTATTAAGTTGTGATTTCCAAACAACAGGGAAGTGACAGGAAACCACCAACCTAGTGAGTCCTGTCACATTTTCTCTAAAATTAACAGTCAGTATAAAGAATGACAGTGGTTTAGTGGTTAGCACATCCACCTCACAGCAAGAAGGTCCTGTGTCCTATGGAAAAGAAAATGTATAGTTTTTTTGAACTACAGGTCTTTCCACAAAAATATTTGTAGAATTATATAGATGTCTATGGGAAAGGAAATTCATAAAAAATGCTTGTTCCAAAATTCTACACAAAAATGATTTCTACAGAATAGTCTTTGAGTTTCTATAGAATTTTCTGTACAGTTCTATAGTTTTGTGTTCCAAAATTATATAAAATGTTTTATAGAAAATTGTTCTTTAGAAACATAGGAATTTTTTGGAATCAGAATAAGTTTTATTGGCCAAGTTTGTGTATACAAACAAAGAATTTGACTACGGTTTCACTTCAATCAATGTACAGACAAACATTTAGGTTAGGCTTATTCAAAAATCAACATTATTAATTAACCACTGAGCTTTTCATTTAAAGTCATTCAAGGAAGATTATCCATTCATAATAACTAGTTCAGTTTCCATCTGACCTATATATAAAATGCAGATATTAAAATTAAATTCATATGGTAGTATACCTTAACTGTGGCTCTATAATCCCAAAATCTAATAGTAACTTCATAATGAAATTTGATTATATTTTTTTGTAAGTTTAAGTAACTCACCATTATACTGATTACATTTTGTAGAGAAGAGTTTTCCTTTCTCAGCTCCAAAACTTTTCTGAGAGCTTCATGAATATCTGACTAAAATATAAATTTTTCTTCACTACCAAAAACATCTGTTTTCTTTATAATGTATAAACTTACACATACCTTAATGGCTGAAGTGCCATTGAGCAAGGCACCGAACCTCCAACTGCTCTCCTGGTGCCCCAATGTGGGTGACAACCCACTGCTCCAAGTGTGTGTGCTCACTCTTTACGTCTATGTGCTCACTTTGGATGGGTTAAATGCAGAGGCAATAATTTCCCTTGCGAGATTAATACGGAACAAAATCAAATTTTGTTGTAATTGTTGTCATTTGTTGTTTTTAGATAATTCTTCCTTTGAACGACATAGAAACTTTTACTTGAACAAATTAATGAATGGAATTTTACACATAACAAGACTTAGCCAAGCAGACCACACCAAGCAGCCAGAAAGTGGATCACAGAGCCATGGTGGCTGAAATGACTACACAATGGCAATACCAGTTAAGAAGTTGTAATGAAATATCTGGCATGGCCCCTAAAATCATGCACTAATAATAGTAATGTCAATTGACAGCCATGTCCAGGGCGAGAGAAATTGATGACTCCCGAACAGGATCTCTATATCTGGTTGCACCACTTGCGGGACCAGTTTCACCATGCTAGTTGCACAGCATGGAAAACACCTGGAAGACACAACCCTATATCAGCAGCTCCACTGTGCGCCGACGTTTGAGGCAAGTCAACCTCCGAGAGTGTCAGCCTTTCCATGGTAATGTCCTGACCAGGGTCCGATGCCAGACACAACTCAGATGGGTCAGGCAACACCAGAGATGGACACAACAGTGCTGGGCCGATTGTCTGTTCTCAGATGAGAGCCGCTTTTGCCTCAATCACTCAGATGGTCAGGAGCATATATGGCGTCATCGTGGGGAATGGTGTGATGTGTGCTGTTTCCGGGAGCAGAGTCTTCATCCGGGTACCAGTGTAATGGTGTGGGCAGGGATATCCTACAATTATCAGACACCGTTAATGGTCGTTGATGGCAACATCACTGCTCGTCGATATATCGACCAGATCCTGCAGCCTCACACCATCTTGTTCTTGCAGCTGCTCCCCAACCTGACGGTGTTCCAACAGGACAACACCCTCCCACACTTGGCACATGTGATCCAAGCCTACTGCAAGCCCAGGCGGTTGACGTTTTGCCCTGGCCAGCCTATAGTATGGATATGAACCGATAGAACACCTGTGGGAACACCTTGGCAGGAAGGTTGGCAATCAGGATCCCCGCCTCAGAATAGGCAGCAGCTGACCCAGGCTCTGCAGCAGGGGTAGGCAAGGATTCCACAGGACACTATACGCTGACTAGTCATGAGTATGTGCCAGCGAATCACGGCCAATATCAACGCAAATGGAGGCCAACCCCGATACTGACTGTTGTGACTTTCATTTTGGCAGGTGCCATTCTGTTTTGTTGTTAATGATGTGCATAATTTATTCTTGACATTTTTGTTTGACACTATTCCCACCGGAGCTCACAGGATCTAAATTTTCTTTTTGGGCTGCAGATTTCATGATTCATCTTTCTTTAGTCAGAGTTTTTCTTGATAATTATTGATATTCTCTTCACTATAGCAACTTAATTATTTTCAAAGAAATCAAGCTGCACATATTTTGTTGAGTTATGTTCACAAAGCAAAGTAAATGGGCTGAAGCAACTAAAACCAAGAACAAAGGAATTTGAACAGCATGCATGATGGCATGTACAGAACTTTCGTAACCTTCCATTGGCTAAAACTTAAGTTTGACGACTCGTTTGGCCAATAAAGTGCTACATATTTACCTTCCGTAAGATTACGTAATTGTGTAATCACTGTACTCTTAACCAATGGCAGACTGCAACATAGAATGAGGTGGGGGGGGGCATTAAGCAGATAAATCATTATACATTAGTTGGACTCAGACTGTTGGATTTCATTTGATTTTGTCTTTATAATAGAAACACAAATAACAGACATGTTTATGTATAAAAAAAGTCTACAGAACCTTTCCTTTGTCACATGTTCACAAAAAGGGGAAAAGTGTATTTAAAATGTCCACATTCCAATGTACCTTTTTCAAAATCATCTAGATAATTAGGAGTTGGAGCTGTTCCAGCAGCATACACTTCATTATTATATGGGATTGATGGGGGTTGGTCTTTGATATCCTTTTTGGGTGCTTGTATGTTTTGTTTGTTGGATTAGTTCAGTGGATAGTGAGCACCTAGCTGGCTTAAATACTTGAATTAATTTAGGTGTAATTTAAGTGTAAGCACTACAAAAGTTCCACATTGGATTTGATTATTTTCAACCTGAGGTCGATCAGTATCAAGTTTTGTAGAATATTGCATTGTTGGTGTACCGAAAATAGAACTCATTTTGAGCACCAAGTGAAAGAAAGGGCAAATACAAAATAAACTAGAAAGGTATCATGTTATGGATTTATTCCCGCAGTATTGAATGATATGGGGGCCAGTGACCATAATAGTAAGATTAAGCGGTTCCGCAAATGAGTGAGGGAGAGAGTCAGTATAGAGCGTGTTCTTTCAGTTGTGTTCTTTTGAGTTTGGAGCTTCTGCCAAGTTTATCTAAAATGATTGGCCCTGCTTCCTTCCTTCAGTGAAGTATGCCCAGGATTCCTGCATGACTTCGCCTTGAGTCTCACACCCCTAATTTAGGAAGGTAGAGTAGGCTTACCAGTGTGACACCATCAATATGGCCAATACAAATTACTTCGATGCTTTGAAGCCCCTATGTACAGGCCTGGTTTGATTGTCCACTAAGCACCTCCAACACCAACATGGCAGTTAACACTGTACAGCAAAATAGCCCAATCATTCTATTTGTGACAACACAACCAAGTGCCACTGTAGTATTCACAAAACTTCCAAAGAGAAGCTGAGTGGCACTGTGTACACAGTCCGGTGCAGCAAGGAGTGCTCAGACCTGTACATAGGAGAAACTAAACAACTGCACGAACAGATGGAGCAACACAGGAGAGCCACCTCTTCAGGTCAAGACTCAGCAGTCCACTTACATCTCAAGGACAAGGGACACTCATTTGAGGACAGCAATGTTCGGATTTTGGACAGGGAAAAGAGAGAGTTTGAAAAAGGAGTAAAAGAAGCCATCTATAAGAAGAAGAAAAAAACAACATTAAATCGAGGAGGCAGTTTGAGGTTCCACCTTTCAAGCACTTACAACGCAGCCCTGGATCCTCTTCCCAAGAGGTTTCACTCCACTTCACACCTTAATTCAGTTGACCAAACGACCCCATATGCAAACCAGGTAAACAACCCTAGTGGACAAAGGACCCTAACGAGCAAAGTAATGGATGTGTGTGACAGTGATTTGCATGTGACTTAAGAGTTTTTTCCTCAGCCTATATCAGCCAGTAACATTCCACCAGATTTTTCTAACTGACAAAGCTTTTTGGATTAAAAGTGAAACGTCTTCAAAAACCACAAAAAGAAGTCCAGTTGCCTCAACTCAAGCTTTTTAAGACTTCATTTTGTTGATTCTTTCTTGTCTGGAATAGGTACACGAATTCACCATATATCACCAAATTGCAAAAGAGCCAATGCCCTTGGAGTAAGTCAGCAAGCAATAAAGCTGCCTCATTCCTCAAACATTGGGCTTGACCAGCTCACTTTAGTTGAAGCAAGGATAACATTTTTTCCATGACATCTCTTAATTTTGTGATTTTTGCCCTGTACAAATTCAGCTCTTTATATAATCTATTGAACCAAAAATGTATTGGATTGTGATCTTGTGTAAGTAGCTGTTTTAACCATCTTGTTTTGATAGGACAAATATCTAACTTTCTCCCTGACTCTCACACACCTTGAGAACACTCTCTCGAGTATTAATGACCTTTTCCTGCACCTTATCACCCTCACTAATTAGCTTCCCTATATTAACCCCAGCTAGACACATTCCAGTGTCTAGCCTCGTTGTAAATATGCGTTGTTTCTTAGCTGATCCTTTTAGCGACTCCTCTACTCTCCTTCCTCGATCCCGTATTCTCCCCTGAAACTTCTCCCAACGTTTCCCTCACTGGTTACCTTTATTGTGATTGTGTATGTTTGTGTTCACCCCCCATGGCCGGTTTCAGTTTCAGTTCTCTTTTTGTTGTGTTTTCTGTGGCTCATGGAGCCCTTGTTATTTTAGCAATTAAACCCACATTATTTACACCAAGTCTCGTGCGTCTGGGAGTTATTCATAACAAAAGGCTAGACCGATACAGACAACATGAAGGCCACGCCTACCCTCCAACCCGACATGTTCCAAACCATCATGGAGGAAGTGCGTAGCTCTTTAACACCGTTGAAGTCTCCCTCTGCGAGTCCGGTGCTTGCTGTTTCCATGGAAGGTCCCATCATTAACTCAGCACGCTATTCTGGGAATTCAGACAACTGTGATGGGTTCCTTCTCCAGTGCTCAGTGGCCATTCGAATGCACCCCGCTTATTTTCCCACCGAGCATGCCAAGGTAGCCTACATTATCTTCTTGCTTTCCGGCAATGCACTGTAATAGACAGAAGGGCTGTGGAAGCAGAGTGGACCAGCTGTATCCTCATACCCTGCTTTCATCACTCATTTCCGGGGGGTGTTCATCCGCCCCGATGGTGACTCCACCAATTACGAGAAGATACATCAGCTCCATCAAGGATGGATGGATATAAGGGATTATGCCTTGGAATTCCGAACCCTCGCAGAGCTCAGTGGGAGAAACAAGGCAGCCCTAGTCATCCATTTTCATCTGGGCTTGGAACCCTTGCTGAGGTTACAACTATCCCCCTACGACAATTCCCTAGGGCTGGAGAAGTTCATCCAACAGGCCATACACATCACACATCAACGGAGAGGTTGCGTCATGGTATTAGAACAACCAGTTCCCTCCACACCTTCACCATCTACCCCAGAACTCATGCAAGTGGATATGGTCCAACTCACCCCTGTCAAACGACTTAGGCGGAGCACAGAGGGGCTTTGTATTTACTGCAGTCATCCCGGACACCTTTTCGCGACCTGCCCCACTCGCCCTCCACACCAATCGTTTAGTCAAAACCATACCTAAAGTCCCAGCCATTATCCACTCCAGTAACCCATACTACTCCACTGTGTTCCCTCACAGTCATGGCACTCCTTGACTCTAGCTCAGCGGGCAATTTCCTCTCCAGGGACGCCTTTCTCCGTCCAATCCATAATCGGGGAACCCCTTAGATCACAAACATATCAACTCCAGACTCACCCAATCCATCTGAGTATCGGCTGTTTGCACCATGAAGTACGAACATTCCTGGTGCTGGAACATTCTAACGCCGATGTAATCCATGGCCGACCTTAGATTATTCTCCACTCACTCTCAATCTCCTGGGCCACTGGCGAGATCCTGAGATGGGGGAAATGGGTGCTTCCCTCACTGCTTTCCGCAGCTCCCTCAAAAACCAGCCATGAGCCAAATTAACATAGCTACCACCACCATATAGAGTCCTCAGGCCCAGACAATGGTATCTATCCCAGCTGAGTTCTCAGACTACAGTGAGATCTTCAGTCCGGGACTCGCCATGGGATTGCCACCCCACAGGCCATGAGACTGCGCCATCAAACTGGTACCCGGCACATCAGTCCCCAAAGGACGCGTATACCCCCTATCTCTACCAGAGTGATGAGCTATGGGGGAGTACATTGCAGAAGCACTGCAACGGAGCTATATTCAGCCATCGACTTCTCAGGAGACCTTCAGAAGGATAGAGGTCTTCGGCTGTGCATTGACTACTGGGCACTCAACAAGGTCACAGTCAAGTTCCGTTACCCACTTCCACCTCTATCAACTGTTCCTCAAGGCAGAGAAGTGTTCCTTCCACCAACATACAGTGTGATTTCTGGGGTACATTATAACTCCCTAAAGGGGTGCATATGGAGGGGGAGAAAGTCAGAGCTGTCAAGAGCTGGCCTGAACCAGAGATAGTGAAAGCACTGCAATGATTCCTGAGAATTGCAAACTTTTACCACTGGTTCATAAAGAACTTTAGTATATTGACCGCTCCCTTAACCAGTCTCCTTCGTGGCAAACCCAAGACCCTGATCTGGAGCAACACAGCCAAATATGCCTGTGCCTCAAGAAGGTGTTTCTCTCCACACCTGCACTACAACATCTGAATTCAGACAAACCTTTCATTGTGGAAGTAGACACCTCAACCAGTGGGGTGGAGGCTGTGTTATCACTGCGTCCACACAAAAAAAACGACCTCTGCCCTGCACATTCTTCTCAAGAAAATTAAGCCCAGTGGAGCAAAACTATGATGTGGGGAACCTCGAACTTCTGGCTATAAAGCTGGCCCTTGAGGAATGGTGACAATGGTTACAGGGTGCACAATATCTATTCCAAGTTATCACAGATCATAAGAACCTGTGCTACATACGAGACGCAAAATGATTGAACCCCCGTCAAGCTCACTGGGCCTTATTCTTGACCCGGTTCAACTTTACCATCAAGTACTGCCCGGGATCTCAGAACACTGACGCACTCTTGTGCATTCATGATGTCGACAAAGCCTCTTACCAGCCCACCACAATACTCCCTCACAAGGTTTTCCTCAATGCAATACAGTGGGCTCTGGAGAAATAAATCAAAGCTGCACTAGAGTCAGATACCATGCCGTCTGAAACACCGTCAGGCCATCAGTATATACCCAGGGACCTGTGACTTACCCTGCTGGAGGCGATACACTCCACTCCAGGTACCATACACCCAGGGGACAGAGCAACTTTCTCCTTCCTCCAGGGGCAATATTGGTGGCCAGGAATGCCCACCATGACCAGAAGGTTCATGGCCGGATGTGAGGCCTGTGCCATCTCTAAAACACCTTGACACATCCAGGCAGGGAAGCTCCTCCCTCTGCCCGTGCCTCGTCGTACATAGTTGCACTTGGGGTGGATTTCATGACAGATCTCCCATCATTAGAAGGTAACACCTGCATCCTGGTCATAGTGGACCGTTTTTCAAAAGCGTGTAAACTAATTCCCCTTCAGTCCCTCCCTACAGCATCAAAGACTGCACGAGCCTTATTCGAACATTCATTCATTCATACATTTTCTGAACCGCTTATTCCTAATTAGGGTCGCGGGGAGGCTGGGGCCCCCTTCAGCCAACTCTGGGCGAGGGTGGGGTACACCCTGGACAGTTTTCCAGGCCATCGCAGAAACCTTAGGATCAGTAAGCCAAAGCCTTAACCATTGAGCAACCACTGGCCTTATTCGAACATGTTTTTCACAATTTTGGGCTGCCTAAGGACATTGTATCAGACAGGGGCTCATCTCAAGGTTCTGGAGGGCATTCTTCAAACTCCTGGGTGTAACCGTCAACCTGTAATCAGGGTACCATCCTCAGACCAACAGGCAAACGGAGAGAAAAATGCAGGAGATAGGACGCTTCCTTCAGACCTTCTGAAACTGCCATCTCACATCCTGGAACCAGTTCCTTCCATGGGCAGAGTACACACAGAGCTCCCTTTGTCAACCACTCACCGGGCTGACCCCCTTCCGGTGTGTACTCGGTCACCAACCTTCTCTCTTCCCCTGGAATAGAGAGGCCACCAACATCCCAGCAGTGGATCAGTGGTTCCGGGACAGTGAACAGGTCTGGAGCGAGGCTCACTGGCACCTCCAACACGCCGTTCGTCGAGGGGCTACCACAGCAGATGTAAGGTGCTCAGAGCTGCCCTGTTACTAGGTTGGGAAGAAAGTTTGGCTCTCCACCCGAAACATCCGACTCCAGACCTCATGTAAAAAGCTAAGTCCCAGTTTTATTGGTCCCTTCAAAGTCACCGCAGAAATCAATCCAGTCACTTTCAGATTAGAACTCCCTGCCACCTATAAAATTCACCCAGTCTTCCATGTCTCTCTGTTTAAACCGTATCACTCACCTCTGGTTCTAAAATCCACAGAGTCGGGTGAGGCAACAGAACCCCCTCACCACTGGCTAAGGATGAGGGTCCCATCTACGCCGTCCGGGGCCTCGTGAATTCTCGCTGGTGCTATGGGAGGATCGAATATCTGGTCGACTGGGAGAGCTATGGCCCAGAGGAACAATCCTGGGTTCCTCGCACAGATATCCTGGACCCCATGCTAATGGAGGACTTTCATCACCAGCTTCCCAGCCGACCAGCACCCGGGGTCGCCCACGGCGTCGACAGCAACTGAACCCCAGAATGGTCAGTGTCTATCATCGTTGGATACGCGTTGTTTCTCAGCTGATCCTTCTAGCGTTTGGACTCCTCTACACTTCTTCCTCAATCCCGTATTCACCCCTGAAACTTGTCCTGAAGTTTCCCTCACTTCCTGGTTATGTTTATGAGGTTTATGATTGTGTATTGTAAGGATTATTCTATGTTGGGAAAATCCCTCTTTCCTCTGTACCTTCCTCTTTGCCTTTCTCTCTTTGACACCTTCGATCCCCAGATCCGGAAGCAGCTTGGAATAAACAGTCAACACAGGAGTTCTGTATGACAGTTTATTTTCAAGACAGTCTTAGGAAACACTCAAACAACTTCAGTATTTAAAGGAGTCTAGGGGTTGTGCTTTTCCACACAAAGAATGTGTGTATGTGTGTGTGTGTGTGTGTGTGTGTGTGTGTGTGTGTGTGTGTGTAACAGGGTCAAAGAGGGGTCATCCTTTGGAATTTCACTAATTGCAATTCAGACTATAAATCTATAGGATCTTACCTATGGAATTTCGCTAGTGGAACCATTATAGTCTGATAGAACACAGATAAACAGCGGGTATACTGTTTGCCCCAGTGTATGAAAGCAAAAAGAGGTTGTGTCTGCTCTTCTATAGAAACACTAAAGAAAGCAGAACAGATGTCAGTTACAGAGAAATGAGAATGATGGCAAGAAATAGATGCCATAACAAAAGCTACATCAGGCACGACAGGTGCAACAGGTATTACAATGTCATTAATCTTACGCAAGTCTTGGGTGAACCTCCAGGTCCTGTTTGGTTTGGGTAATGGATTCACAGGTGTATTGTACGAACTTACACATGGTTTTATAACCCCTTGCTTCAACAACGAGGAAATGATGTCATCAATTCCCTTAGATTTCTCCTCAGACAGTGGATACTGTTTCATAAACACAGGATAAGAATGTCTGAGTTTGGCTGAGTATGGAGTACACTGAACAAGTCCCACCTCATCTTTATGTGTAGCCCATAATGGCGAGTTGTCGTGCACCTCAGTGGGCCAGTTTCTGTCATTAAAGTCATGCAGACTGTCTCCAGTTGGAACCAAATGAGATTGCTAGCAAAACAATAATTAGAGCAATCAACATTGGACAGATGTGAGAAAGGCATATCATCTGGCATAGAAACAGAATTTTCCCACAGAATTTTTGTCGCGGTGACATCAGTCCGTTGAAAGATCGCCCCAGAGGGGACATAGTTGCCCCAGTGTCCACAAGAAAAGGGAAGATGTCTCCCCCCACACTTAATTCAATAAAAGGAGGTCCATAACCCATGGCGATTCAAAAGTGCATTGCAACATCATGAGGTTAGGGCTCTGAGGGCACCCCATTGGGTTTCGGGGAAATGCGTGAAGGTGGGGTGTTCACCTGGGGATTCCATGGTTTGCTATTGGGACCATCATCGCTCCCTTGGTCATTAATCATTTTCTGTCGACATTCTCTAGCCCAATGACCTGCTTTACCACAATAGTGACACACTCCAGGGCGCTTGGGCAGAGGAGTGCCTTGTCCCCGGCCCCTTCCTTTCCTTCTGCTCTGAGCAGAGGGGCGAGCAAGACTGAAGTCACACAAACAAGAAACTTGCTTACAGTCAAAAATTCCATCACCTTCCATTGCCCTTATCCGCTTACCCAAAACCTTGACCATCATATTAGAGCGGTCAGTAAGTTGGAACTTCAAAATTTTTTGCATCTCTTGGCGACAGTTATTCATAAAGGTTGTAGTTAACAGAGGATTAGCATCCTCTTCCTGCAGTACCATGCCCCCTAGGAGAGTACAAGTCTACTTAAATGTGTATAAAACTTAGAAGTGCTTTCTCCCTTCTTGTCTACAATTAGTCACTTAAGATAAATCTCTATTAGACTACTGGCGAGCTAATAGATAGCAGGTCAGCTGCTCCTTAAATTGTGTGAGGGCGGCAGGGTCTGCCCAGAAAAACTCATGTTCATATGTAGTTTCAGTCTTATATTGCGTTTTATTTTTAGATGTCTGGACTCGGTTTTTAGAAGTTGGCATGTCATTATCAGGGTGAAGACATTTTACACTTTCTACAATTTTGTCTTCGTCATAACTATCTCCCAAAACGGCATGCAGGATAAAACGGTAGTCCGTCCCAGCGAGCTGGCAGTGGCACAATGTTTTATTGAGCATGTCCACAAAATTCAGTGGATTGTTGGGAGAGGGTACTATTTTGATTATGTCTTTAAGCGTGTTTATGGAAGGCGGTTGCACCGTGTATCCTGTAGTGGCCCTCGCCCAAACGCACGCTGCATTAATGTGTGGGAGATTGGGTATCGAACCCGCATCTGGACCCACATCGTCTGGATTATCCCAGTCATCATCTGACCCCTCAGAACCACTGTCGCATAGATGGTTCTTCCCACGCACTAACAGGTAATTTTTCTTTGAGGGACCCTTCACCAGGACCTGCGTTCCCTTACCGGGGCCAGTCTCAGGTGGTGGGCATGCACCAGAGCATATCGCCCCTTCGGCTTGTGCTGATGTGTACGAGGGCAGGGAGGTGTGCACGGAGGAGGCGCAGCGGCCGCCTTGGGTACTGTATATGGTGGAGGGGAAGAAGTTAAGGTTGGCATTTTTGGTTTAGATGCGAATGACACCTTAGGAATGCTTTTCAATTCTTTCTTAGGGTTCTTGGTCCCGATATATTTATCCCAGATAGGTTTCATTTCAATCCATTTAACATACAGTTGTGTTCAAAATTATTCAACCCCCCACTGAAATTGAATGTTTTGGCCAGTATGACATTGATTTTGATCATTCAGTCATCTTGCTTACATTTACATGAAAGAGGCACTTGTAGGGCAGAGAAATATAAACTTAAGTTTATAATGAAATAACCACAAATGTCTTTTCTGTGCTCACATCATTATTAGTTTTTA
>JAOUQZ010029381.1:0-14506 GCA_028564935.1 Neosilurus hyrtlii
TTCTCTCTTTTCCTCCCTCAGACACTGATGTTTCTGCCCGGATCTCTGCATGTCTGGCAAGTATCTCCTCATGGATGCCACTTCACCAGCTGAAGCTTAATCCCAGCAAGACTGAATTGCTTTATCCTAGCTGACCCATTCCCACATCAAGATCTTGCAATATTCTTGGACAGCTCTGTGATCTGTCCCTCAGTCACTGCATGAAGCCTTGCAGTAACCATGGACAACTGCCTGTCCTTCTCTTCTCATCTCACTAATCTTTCTCGATCATGTCGATTTCTTCTCTTTAACAGCCGAAGAATTCACCCATTTCTTTCCACTGAGGCCACTCAGATACTTGGTTAGTCTCTTGTTATCTCAAGACTAGACTACTGCAACTCACTCCTGGCAGGTCTACCTTTGAGCGCAATTCGACCTCTGCAACTGATCCAGAATGCAGCTGCATGGCTTGTTTTCTACCTTCCAAAATTTTTTCACACCACTCCCCTGCTATGATTTCTCCATTGGCTTCCTGTAGCTGCTCGCAATAAATTCAAAACACTAATGCTTGCCTACAAAGCCAAAAATGGACCCACACCCTCCTACCTCAAAGCACTTATCACACCCTGCACATCACTCAGATCCTCTAGCACTGCTCGACTGGTCCCTCCTTCTACCAAGGGATAATGGGAGAAAAGCATCTAAACTATTCTGTTTTGGCTCCAAGGTGGTGGAAAGAACTTCCTCTGGATGTTCAGACAGCTGAGTCAGTGGGTATATTCAAACGACAGCTGAAAACCTACTTTTTTCGGCAGTACTTAGACTAGCACTATTTTTATACACACACACACACAAAAACAAACAAATAAATTTCATGCACACAACACCTATCCACTGAGCTCTTGACTGATGGTATACTTAGTCTGTGTCCTGACAAACCAGTATAAGAATATTTTCACTGATAATGACTTTAAAGCAGTTCTTTAAGTCGCTCTGTAAAGGGTGTCTGCTAAATGCTGTAAATGTAAATGTGTGTCAGCCAAGACAGTCCCACAACATTCAGAGACTTGAGGTAATCAGGGTGGATCTCATCCACCTCCGGCGCCCTTCCACCGAGGAGCTTGTGAACTACTTCAGTGACTTCGGCTTGGGTGATGGAAGAGTCCACCTCTGAGTCCCCAGCCTCTGCTTCCTCAGTGCCGCCAGTGGGGTTGCCACCACGACAGGCACCAGAGACCTTGCGTCCACAACTTTGGGCTGCCGTGTTGACAATGGAGGCAGAGAACATGGTCCACTCTGACTCAATGTCTCCAGCCTCCCCTTAGAATCTGGGAGAAGCTCTCCTGGAGGTTGGAGTTGAAGACCTCCCTGACAGAGGGTTCAGCCAGATGTTCCCAACAGACCCTCACGATATGTTTGAGTCTGCCGGGTCTGTCCAACTTCCTCCTCTGCCAGCGGATCGAACTCACCACCAGGTGGTGATCAGTTGACAGCTCAGCCCCTCTCTTCACCCGAGTGTCCAAGACATGCGGCAGGAGATCAGATGAAATGACAACAAAGTCAATCATCGACCTCTGGCCTAGGATGTCCTGGTGCCATGTGCACTTATAGACACCCTTATGTTCGAACATCATGCTCGTTATGAACAAACTGTGATGAGCAAAGAAGTCCAATAACAAAACATCACTCAGGTTCAGATCGGGAAGACCATTCCTCCCGATCACACCCCTCCAGGTATCATTGCCATCACCCATGTGAGCGTTGAAGTCCCCCAGTTGAACAATGGAGTCCCCAGTCGGAGCACTGTCGAGTACCCCTCCCAGGGACTCCAAGAAGGAAGGGTACTCTATACTGCCGTTCGGCCTATAGGCACAAACAACAGTAAGAGACCTATCCCCAACCTGAAGGCACAGAGAAACAACCCTCTCGTTCATCGGAGTAAACTCCAACAAGGAGTTGGGGAGCCCACACCAGCTCGCCGCCGCTCACCCTGGGCAACTCCAGAGTAGTGGAGGGTCCAGCCCCTCTCAAGAAGCTGGGTTCCAGAGTTCAAGCTATGCATGGAGGTGAGCCCCTCCTTGAACTGCCACTTTACTGTGGTGGAGGGGTTTTTGTGCCCAAATGATCCTAGGAGCTATGTTGTTGGGGGCATTATGCCCCTGGTAGGGTCTCCCATGGCAAACAGGTTCTAGGTGATGGGCCAAACTAAGAGCAGTTCAGAAGCCCATCATGAAGAAGTCAATATCAAGGACCGCTATGTCGCCCGGATTGGCATTACCGGGGCCCCACACTGGAGCCAGGCCTGGGGTTGGGGCTCGCAGGCAAGCGCCTGGTGGCCGTGTCTTTGCCCACAGGACCCTGGCGGGGCTCAGCCCAAAACAGCACAGTGGGCCCACCTTCCAGTAGGATCACCACCCGCAGAAAGGTCCATGAGGGGCTGGTGCAATGTGGTTTGGGTAGCAGTCGCGGTGGGGGGCCTCGGCGACTCAAACCCGGGACCAAACCACTGGCAGTAGGGACATGGAATGTCACCTCGCTGGGGGGAAAAGAGCCTGAACTTGTGCGGGGTGGATACCGTCCCGCCCTATCAGGCCAAGTTTACCCTCAAAAGTACTCCAATTATCAATAAAGCCCACTTCGTTTTGGGAACACCACTTGGACATCCAGCAGTTCAGCGACCATAGCCTGCTGTAAGCTACATCACCACGCCGTATTGGGATGGGACCAGAGCATATTACTGCATCGGACATTGCCTTCCCTAATTTCCACACCTCTAAAGTCACATCCATGACAAGGCTACACTTGAAGTCTGCCCATACCTGAGTCCATTTCATGCCAGGGATCAATGTGGTGCTCCAACTCTCATCCAGGTCTCATTCTTTGGCTACACCTGAATACAGGTCCTTGTCTATGCCTATGCCTATGCCAATGCCTGGGTACACACCCATGCCTATGTCAGACCCCAATGTGAAGGTCTTCAATGTCATGCCAGTGTCATGACCAAAGACTGACAAAAAATCTCTAGTGGCATGCCCATTGAGCCCATGTACAGGACCATGCTCAGACCCACACCCTCAGCAAAGACCAATGTAGTGGTCACCAGTGTTAGGCTAATGCTCATGCATGGTTCAAACATTTAAACCTCTAATATGGCATTTTCGAAGGCAAAAAAATAAAAATTAAATTAAATAAAAAACCTGACTGTCCACTGAATAAAATGCTGCACAAAACTTCCACCCAATAATTTGTTGCAACCTCTTTAGTGTGGTCTGTCCACCTGTGGTTCTCACCATTACTCAGTTCTCACACCCTGGGCAACAGTTTCAACTGGCTGGCATCAAAGTAGTCAAACTAAACTGGAAATAAAGAAAAATAACTAGAGACGCATAATTGGAACCAGTAATGTCCAAACATTATCTGAAAGAGAAACAACTGAAATACCTGAGTGGATAGCTGTGCTTGCAGCACAAGTTGCCCATTACAGAATTTATGTTGCTGAACTTTGTGAAATGAGATTCCCAGTTGCAGTAATAATGGTAGTTGGAGAGCTGTTCAGGTTGTACCCCACTGTTCAGGCTCCAGCCTCTCCATGGCACTAATAGTGGTTATCAGTGAGTACTTTTTTCTTATGGCAGCAGTTTTTACTTATTTTATATGTACATTTTCTTCAAAGTCTTTTTTTCTTCACCGCAATGCAGCAAGCATTAAAATTCAACTAATATTTACAAATCTCTTTTTAAGGTTTGCTTTTAGCATCATGGCTAGCATTCAGCCCGCTCAGTGTGTTGAATACATGTTGTTTCCTCTGTCACTGGCAATAATTTTATCTGTACACTACTTAATGCTCTGAAAGAAAACATTTTAGCATTAGAAGTACACTTCCAGACTTTACAGAGGTCTAGTGAGAAGAAGAGTAGCATTGTTTCTGCAGTGGCAAGTCTGGGTGCCATAGGCAGAGATAATGACTCCTCCTCTGGCATGAGAGCTCTCTCAGTGGGCGAATAGGTGATGAATTGGCAGCATACTTGTAAAAAAACCAAAGTTCTTCTCTGACTTCCTGGAGCCAGTTTCTTCCTTGGGCTGAGTACGCGCAAAAAACTCCCTCCATCAACCGTTGACTGGGCTGACCCCCTTCCAATGCGTACTGGGTCACCAGCCTCCTCTGTTTCCATGGAATGGAGAACCCACCAATGTTCTAGCGGTGGATCAATGGTTCAATTAGAGTGAAAAGGTCTGGAGCGAAGGACACCGACATCTCCAACGTGTTATCCGCAGAAAGACCACTACAGCGGATGCACGTCCAAGTCTTTATTTCCTGTAAACATGTTAGAATATCATTATGTGCGAAATGTTCCTTCCACCAAGCAATGGTATCCTTTCTGGGCTACGTGATAACTTCCCACAGGAGGAAGAGGAAGTGAGGGTCGTCCAAACCTAGCCTGAACTCGAAACAGTGAAAGCTCTGCAACTTCAACCGCTGGTTCATTAAGGATTTTAGTGGCTTGACAGCTCCGCTGACCATGCTCCTTCGTGGAAAACCCAAGACCCTTATCTGGAATGACGCAGCCAGGGCATTTTTGTTTATTGTGTGTCCTTCTTGTCTCCGGGAGTTATCATAACAGCCTACCTGGCTGTGACCTTTCATTATACAGATGGAAACACCGGTCTCCAGTCAGCTTTACTGGGTGCAATGAAATTCCCACAGGCACACACAGCAGAAAATTTAGCTCATGTGATGACATCCATCATGGAGGAATGGGGAATAACATTAAAAATAACATGCCTAGTAACTGATGGTGCACCCAGTATGATTGCCTGTGGTAGGGACCTGTGGCTCTGCCATGCCATCTGCATTGCCCACATTTTAAACCTCACTGTAAAAAAGGCTCTCGATCTGACCCCAGTCCTCACTGATGTTATTCACATTTGTTAGTGGATTATTTATTTTATATTTCTTTTTTAAAAAAAGAAACTTGCCCTTGTTCAGGAGCAGATGGGGAGACCCAAACTAAAACTGCTTCAAGAGGTAGAAACCAGGCGGAACAGCATATTTTACATGCTTCAGTGACTGGTGGAGGTCAGGGAACCTATGGAGGCAACTTTGGCAAGTTTACAAACAGACATCCCAGGGCTAATATCAGATTAATATAATAATATTACTGCATGCCTGTCCATTCTCTCACCCTTCAATGAAGCCACTGTGGACCTGTCAGGTGGAAGGAGGGTATCTGGCTCAAAAGTGATGCCATTATTAGAAATGGTAGAGCACATGCTCAAGGAGAAGGCAAAACATGCAATAATCCCACTGGCAAGGGAACTGGGCGAGCAACTCATCCGGCTCATAAAGAAAAGTCTCCAAAACCTGCAAAGTACAAGTATCATTTTGCTGGCCACCTTGCTGGATTCATGCTTTAAACAAATTGGTTTTTTAACCCAACAAAGGCCACTGACGCCTTCAAACCACTAACATCTAAATGTACCATCGTTATAAGGTCCCTATCATTTCACACATGCAGTGTCAACATCATCATTGGATGCTGTAATTGAAAGATCTGGTAATTATTTTCCTTTGGTTTAAGGATCATCTGGATTAATTATGACTCTCACTTACATGATCTGTTTGTTTCTTAGGATGCTCTGTGCTCTTCTTCTGCAGCAATGTGTGAATATAGTGTCTATAAAAGGAAGGCTGGTGTGACATAACAAGCACTTCACATATCCATGGTAACATAACTGACTTGTGTAAACCTACTACGGAAAAACCAACTACTGAAAAGGAGGCATTAATCCTAAATCTAGCTATACAGCTTTTTGAGGTCCTGTATTCTTCAGGTAAACCCATAGGAGTATACTGACCACAATGTATTGATATTCCTACATATCGCTACACAATTATTACAGATCATTTTCAAGTTGTTTTCTCACTTTGCATACAAAAATATAATTTATGTACTTCATATTTGTTTTATATTGTAAGATTTATGTAAAAGTCATAACTCCTTCAGGAGTTTTAATGGACCTTGCACTGTGTGACCAAACACCAACTCGAATGGGCTGAATCCCAACAATTCTTGCACCGATTTTCTAGCAGTGAACAGCAGCAGCGAAATCACTTCATCCCAGCATTTCTTATTCTCAAAACAGTTCTTTAGCGTTGAGTGGAATTTTTCTAAGGCTCCTTGGGACTCTGGGTGGTATGCACTGGTTGCCATTTGCTTGATTCCAAGTTGATATACCACTCTTTGGAATAGGCATGACATGAGGTTTGACCCTTGGTCAGACTGGATTTTCTTTGCATCTGCAAGACCACAGCCTCATTATAAAATATGTTCAAGTGGTCAATAATGTCTGTGTGGATGCACTTTCCCATTAAATGTATATCTTAACATGTTCCTATAAATGGTTATGACCACACAATTACTGTAGATCATTTTCAAGTATCATCTATGTAGTTATGATGATTGTCATTTTATGCACTGTGGTTTGATCTCTGCAGAGACCTTGTTTCCCATACTCACTACCTGTATTCTGTCGATGAGGAAGTCCTTGATTCATTTCCTGGTAGGTGTTGGTCCCCCAAGGTCTGTCAGCTTCCCAACCAGATTCACAGACCTTACAGTATTGAAGGCAGAGCTGTAATCCAAAAAGAGTACTTATGCATATATGTTGTTAGTGTTCAGGTGTTGTAGCGCTGAGGAGGGTCAGAGCGACTGCGTCATCCACTGATCTGTATGAATGATAGGCAAACTGTAGAGGATGTACACTGCAGATTTGATGGAATGGAGAGACCAGCCTCTCCAGACACTTCATGGCTAGTAAGTAAGATGTAAGTGCCACTTGTCTATAATCATTCATAATGAATACATGGACTTTTTTCGAGACAGGAACTATGATGGATAATTTGAAGTCTGTGTACACCCCTGCCGGTTGCTCAGCACAGGCCTTTAGGACTCCCGGTGCCACTTCATTGGGTCCAGCAGCTTTCTGGGGATTTACCCTTTTAAATGCTCTTAGGACTTGTACGTGTGACACTTGGAGTGCAGTTTCATCTGGGCCACATTGGAACTTGGAGGGAGTTTCCCTATTGTCTCTGTCAAATTTTGCATAGAAACTGTTGTGTGTCTGGTTGGATGGAGTCACAGACTTCGGCACTGTTGAGATTAGTCGTGTAGTTTGTAATTGTCTGTATTCTCTGTCACAGATTTGCAGTGTTGTTGTCTCCAGTTTTTGAAAGTATTTTCTTTTGGCAGCCTTGATGGATTTTTGTAGCTCATACGGCGCATGTTTGTATTCCATAATGTCATCCCCAACCTGAAGGCTGTGCACTGGCTCCTGATCATCCTGTATATGTAGGCTTTCTTCAATTTGGCCTGTGAATGTGCCTGCTTTCAAGCTAGAACATATCATTTTCCATTTCAATTACCTCCACCTTGCTAGAGTCAGATTGCTGTTTGACCGTCACAAAATGTGGAAAGTCATAGAAATTGCTTCCTGGGCAGTTTTATTTGCTTCACAGTGCTATGGTGTAAACTGTCTGACCCCATGAAACTATGTCTTGGTTTTTAAATATTTTAGTGTGATATCTTCTAGGGCAGTAACATCACTGTTTATGACAGTTGCCAGTGTGATCAGGAGGCACAAGTTCTTGTTTTGTGATGTACAGATGTCCACCCAGTAAATGAAATGCCTTACATCCCTCTCTTTTTCCAGTTCAATGACATATGCAAACGCTTTTTTTTTCTGCAAGCAGTCTCTTTACGCCACACCACAGAGATGTCACATGAAATGTGACGATTCTTCTGCTGAAAAACCAGGCATTCAAGGGAGCATAACAACCTTTTGGTGATCTACACTGCTCACTGACCAATCCTCTGACCAATAATGTTGTGCATCATCCAGGTAATGTGCTCTAGAGGTATTTGCTGATTTTTTAGGGTTTTCCCATTCTTTGCATGTTGAGCACTTTTCAGTGGGCAAATTTCCTTCTCTGCCAGGGTCAACCTTCACATTCAGTTCTTGTTCCTACATTGCTCCTCCCCAAGCTTTGTAAAGCTGATGTTTTGTCTATTATGGACTTGCAGTTTGTTTAATAAGAGCACCTACATACTTGGTATTTGTCCAGTTACATACTTGGTATTTGTACAGTTCCTGTGTTTTTCCTAAAAGTTTTCATACATCGTATGCATGTTCACATGATTTGGTAGGTAACATTTATATGGGGCATACTCCCTCCTATAATGACTGATGCATGGGTTAAACAATTCCATGTACCAAGAGACAGGGCCCATGTTAGGTTTTTTTGGTGGCTCCTTATGCCCTCTATAGTCTGCCTGGTGTGATGCTTGAAGGCTGGTGTTATGCTGGCCATGATGGTGGTGATCAGTTTGTCATTTTAAAGGTGATACCCCATTGTTGTCAGAAAGAAGGTCTTATAGACAACTTGCTTTGTGCTTTTTCATCAGACAGATAAAAGTATTGTCTCTCCTGCTTCTGTGGTCCTGATGACGTGCTATATCCCTGTGCCTGTCCATCCTGGTGACACTGAATAACAAAAATGTTTGGTTTTCATTGTTTGAATGCTCCCAGTAGGATTTCCACATTATTTATTTTTTTGGACCACCTAAATTTTTCTTATTACAGTGTTTTTAACAACTGGAGGAGCAAGGTTTTTGTATTGAATGACTACATTTCAGGGTCTGAGCTTGTTTGCATTTTTCTCAGCAGGGGCATCATAGGCATTTGAGTCAGCAGATGTAGGTACAGCATCTGTAGTTTTATTATTGTCGTCATTATCATATTTAGCAGGAATCTCATCTGACTCTGTGGGAATGTAGTCTTCATCATTATCAAGACATTTAGATTCTGTATCTTTGACGTCTTCATTCCCTCTCTCTGGATGGATGGATGGATGTAGCTGCTGCAGATGCCACTGCTTTTTTTGAAGGTCTCTGAAATTGTGACATAGCTGCCTGTGTAGTTAGGCTCTGCATCCTGAAGACAACATTCAAATGCACCTTTGCCTTGCATGGACGCAAACAGTTCTGCACCTTCCTCTATGACAGTCATGGCAGAATGCACATTTGAATTTTCATCTTCTCCAATCATTTTATTTGCAGCTGCATAAACAGCAGAAAATTGGACAAGGACCTTCCAGAACCAAACCAAAACCTACTGAAGTGCCATACCATTTAGGGCCTATCTGCAGGTAGATATTCTATTGTATATTTTTCAGTTTGATTATCTTCTTACCCACATCTGGACATTCCTGGTGTTTTAAAGACAGTTCTAGGAGCATCTTTCATCATATAAACATGTCATTTCTATGTTTTCCTCTAAAATATTGTTGGTGGAACTTTTAGCAGAATCAGTACACATAGTGCAGTATCCGAGATCTTCATTCTCAAATCATGGGTTTTCACAAAGATAAAATACAGTATCTGCCAAGAATATGCTACATTATCAAGGTAAAGTGCAGTATCAGGCATTTGCACACAAGAAAGAGCAGATACTTTGTATCCAAATATTTTGACTCCCAGCAGAGCTCTGCACAGTTTAGGGCAAGGAAAAATAGGCTCTAGTCAAGCAGAGAACTTAGCTTTTCCAAGCACAAAGTGAACTTGTGTAATGATGGTGTACGGCTGATGAACCCAAAAGCAGGAGACTCTCACAGACCGGCTTGAGCCTGCTGATGTGAAACATAGGATGCACTAGGAGAGACCTGGGGAGCTTTAAACGCATGGAGACAGAGTTAACCTTGGAGACAGGGAACGGTCCAACAAACCTGGGGGCCAGTTTTCTGGTCAGGACACGTAGTTGAGGGTCCTTAGGTGGACAGCCAGGCCCGCTGACCTGGGGTGTAAGTTGGTGCCGGTTGGCGATGCCAATCCACCGCAGTCTTCATGTGTGCCTGACCCCTGAGGAGTATTAACCTGGCTGCTGCCCAGATCTTGCAGCACTTTCTCACCAGGGCATGGGCCAAGGGAACTCTTTCCTCTTCATTGGCAGAGAAGAGTGGAGGTTGGAACCCGTGGGAGACCTGGAATGGGGAGAGCCCGGTGGCTGCGAAGGGGGGAGAATTGTGGGCGTACTCACTTCATGTCGCCTGGTTCTGCGCCACCATACATCTGAGATAGATCTCCAGTTCCTGGTTCAGTCGCTCAGTCTGGCTGTTGGATTCAGGGTGGTAGCCGGAGGATAAGTTGATGGAGGCACCTAGGCAGCGACAAAACTCCTTCCAGAAACAGGAGATAAACTGAGGTCCATGATCAGACACGACCTCAGTGGGAAGGCCATGGATACAAAAAGCCTGGGAAATGACAACTTGGGGAAGTGGAAGAAATGAGGCATTTTTGAGAACTGATCGACCACAGTCAGTACCACTGTGCTCCCCCTCGAGGGAGGCAGACCTGTAATGAAGTCCAGGGATATGTGCGACCATGGACGGTGTGGCACTGGCAACATACGGAGGAGCCCCGCCTGTACCTCTCTTGAAGCCTTGCTCCTGGCGCTGGTGGGACACGCTGAGACGTACTCTGCCACGTCCTTGGTCAGACTAGGCCACCAAAAACGTTGCTTGACAACTAATATGGTACACTTTCCCCTGGATGGCAGGCTAACAAGGACGTGTGGGCCCAGTGTATCACCTGTGAGCGCAGTGCTTCTGATACATACAACCGGTTGCAAGGGCACCCCTCAGAAATGGGGGCCCCCTGGGTGGCTTGTTATACCGTCTTTTCTATGGGCCAGGATACTGCTCCAATCAGATGGTCGGGAGGTAGGATAGGTTCCGGTACCTTTGCTGCCGGTTCTGACTCCCACAGATGAAATAGAGCATCAGGCTTGGTGTTCTGGGAGCTGGGCCAGTAGGAGAAAATGGCTGAAGAAGAGGGCCCACCTGGCCTGCCGCGAGTTCAATCTCTTGGCCAACCGGAGATATTCCAGGTTCTTGTAGTCGGTCCACACTAGGAAGGGCTGGTCTGCCCCTTCCAGCCAATGTCTATACTCCTCTAGGGCGACCTTGATGGCCAACAGCTCCTGGTTCCCCATGTCGTAGTTGCTCTCCGCAGGGGACAACTTGCAAGACAGGAACACACAGGAATGAACCCGGTCATCTTTGGGGGACCGCTGGGATAGAACCGCTCCTACCCCGACATTGGATACATCCACCTCCACAATGAACTGCTGCTCGGGGTCGGGTATCTTTAGCACCGGTGCCGTAGTGAACAGCTTCTTCAGCCTTTGGAAAGCTCCTTCAGCCACTGGACTCCACTGAAATGGAACCTTGGGAGAGGTTAGTGCGTGTAATGGTGCTGCCACAGAGCTGAAATTGCGGATGAACCACCGATAAACATTAGCAAAGCTCAGGAACTGCTGAACCTTCCTGCGGGTCATGAGAGGTGGCCAGCGGGAAACACCTTCTCTGGGTCCATCTGGACCTGGTTCTGGGAAATGACGAATCCCAGGAACGAGACCAAGGTGACGTGGAACTCGCACTTCACTGCCTTCACAAACAGCTTTTTCTCCCATAAGCGACTTAGAACCTGGCAGACATGGTGTTGGTGGGTGACAAGATCTGGGGAAAAAACAAGAATATCCTCTAAATAGACGAAAACAAAATCATTGAGATAGTCATGTAGCACCTCGTTAATGAAGCCCTGGAGGACGGCGGGGGCGTTGGTCAATTCGAACGGCATCACGAGGTACTCATAGTGGCCCGTGGGGGTGTTGAAACCAGTCTTCCACTCGTCTTCCTCGCGAATCCTGACCAGGTGGTAAGTGTTCCGCAGGTCTAACTTAGTAAAGACTCTGGCCTGTTGGAGCAGCTCAAAGGCGGAGAAGATAAGGGGGAGTGGATACAGGTTCTTAATGGTGATGTCATTAAGTGCACGATAGTCAATACACAGCCGAAGAGAACCAACCTTTTTCTCCACGAAGAAAAACCGAGCTCCAGCCGGGGACGAGGAAGGCCAAATGATGCCCGCCTGCAGGGAGCTGTCGATGTACTCCTCCATGTTCATTTCCTCTCGGGACCCGAGAGAGCGTACAACCGGGCCTTGGGGATGGGAGCTCCTGGCAACAGCTCTATAGCGCAGTCCCCCGGCCGATGGGGGGGGTAGACATGGCTCTGGACTTACTGAACACCTCTCGCAGGTCGTAGTAGAGGAAGATCAGGATCAGGCAACTCAGCTCAGGAGAACATGAGACGCTAGGATATCATAACTTGTTTGTTTTTCACGAGTTGTACATAAAGGAAAAATGATTCTTAAATTTTAGGTCTTTCAATTAGTGTGTGTTGCAAAAGCCAGAAGTGGAAGAGTGTCAAACACACTAAGTCCAAGCTTGTCTTCAGCATGCATACCAACAGCAGAATAACTGGACAGATGCAATAAGACACCATACCTGTGGTCCCCATCATAGCACACTTTTCCTTGCAGATACAATTTTCAAATGGTGTCAAAAATGACAGACTTTCGTTTAAAGGACTTTGATTTTGGAAACTGCTACAGTGGGCTTGTGAGTACTGTAAATGCAAACATTCTCCACTTTCACCCATACTAAACATTAGACAAAAGGTGAATTTTGGAGCCCATTTATTAGGTAAGTCTTACCTTGTGGACACATACAATGTCTCCTCCCTGTAAGATCAACATTTGTGCTTCAGGATGAAGCTCTAGAATATAAGGTGTCATGGGCCTCAAATGAGTATGGGAAAGTATGACCACTGGTAATAGAATTTCTGATCTATTGCTCATGATCTTATTTCAAGCAATCAGTGTATGTAAGTCCCCATGCACTTCATTGTTCATTGCTTCTATCTGATATCTGACTACTTTTTCCCAGCCATTTAAGTGGTGACAGCACAGGTTTTCATCAAACAAGATGAAAGGCTACAATGAATGCCAAAGAGCTGGAAAATTTCAGTTCTTGACAGTGAGCGTTCACTTTGGTCATCATGTTAAAGTCTGCTGAGCTTTTTACCCCTGAGCCTACTGACTCATCAGACTGGAGTTTGTCCCAGGATGCGAGTTCATCGCAGGTTACCTTCCTGTATTTTACTGGTATCCATTTATACTGTTGTATGGATTGAGGCACGCTTGCTGTTTAGATCTTGCCAGGGGTCTTAGTGTGGTGGGGATCTTAATGGGATTGTAGCTTATGACCTCTGGATCATGAGCCCAGCATCTTAATTGCCACACCACCATCTCCTTGTCATCAGGTATACTTTGACTAAGCGCTTTCGTTGTCCTTGTAGCAAGATGTTCACTAAGCACAACTTTAAACAAGAGTGTGCTAGAAGTCCCTCTCCACAGACCTCATTGTACTTTGAAATGAGTTCTGCAGGGAAGTCATACTGCTGTTCTGTGACTGGTTCCACAGAAGTTGGTGATGGTGCGTGGGTAGTATAGGAATGCATAGCTGTGTAGTGTCAGTCACTCACACTAATTGCATTTCAGCTTCACTAGACAGTCCCTGGCCACATGAGTGACAGAGTGGTGTAGTGTTGAGCACACCTGCCTCAAAGCAAGAAGGTCCTGAGTCCTATGGGTGATCCTGATTGGTGTTTTTTCATGTTTTATGCGCATTTCCTCTGGGTAATCTGGATTTCAATCTGGAAAAAAAGAATTTCATTGTGCTAAATAACTAAATAAAACTACTACTAATTTTTGTGTGAGTATTTTGATTTAGATTAGGGTACTTGGGGCTATTCTGGCCCATGACTTAATCCAGATCAGAAACGCCTGAGTCTGGGAATCAAACCCAGGCCTTCTTGTCAGGTGGACATGTATTGGTCTGGAAATGTACATGTTGGAGGTTGTATAGTCAATGCACTTTCTCATACATCCATTCTACTTTCATACTATCACAGTAGGAGAGGCATATTAGATCTGTGACTCCTTAATGATGCTAGCTTTTAATCCTTGCGAACGTTGGACATTGTCAGTATATGCTGAAACCAGGGATCTTGATCTCTAACTAATATTATACATCTCTGATAAGTCGATTGCCCTCTTCATGTAATGAAAATACTCAAGCTCCATCACACAAGTCTTGGTGAAGTAGCTATTTTCAATGATTAGGAAAACTAGAGGCTGATTTTTTGGGGGAATCCCATGGGTCACGGGATTACCGCGGGAGTCAAATTTACTATTAATCACATGATTGGGATGGTAAATGATAAAGTTAATGGTAGCAAACTGGAGTAGGAAAAGGAAAAAAAAAGCTTAATGAAGCAGCCAAATTCCGCCAAAGCTCCGCCTAGAAGACCCTACAGTTTTTCAGAGATTGGCCAGTTTAATGAAAACAATAAACACCTGTGGAGAGCCTCAGTCAAGTCAAGTCAGTTTTATTTGTGTAGCGCTTTTTACAATTGACATTGTCACAAAGCAGCTTTAAATAGTAAAATTAAATTAAGGAGGAATCTAAACATTTTCTCTACAACCCCCTACACGTCCCTAATGAACAAGCCCGCGGCGACAGTGGCAAGGAAAAACTCCCTCAGTAAACGCGAGGAAGAAACCTTGAGAGG
>JAOUQZ010029392.1:0-14505 GCA_028564935.1 Neosilurus hyrtlii
TAGATTTTCCGTACTTGACAGAGAAGATATATATATATATATATATATATATATATATATATATACACATATAAAATTTTAATCTAGATAAGTTTTTTTTCTGTCTGATTCTTCCTAAGTGTAATTTCTTTCTTTCAGTTCAGCTGTTTTATAAATAGACTTGTAGAGACCAGCCATCTCTCAACCCACAGGTTTTTGCTCGCACACATGCAGTAGCTGTCCATTTAGTGGGTTGACTGCTTTCCAACCACTAAATTGACAACTCTTCTGCATTTTAACTGCAAAAGTATATGAAACCCACAAGCAATGGGGGAATGGTGGGGGTGCTTTTAGGGGGCATTAATGGTTTGCTCCATAGAACATTAGTGTGAGACCACAGTACTGCAATATGTATATATATATAATGTTTTTAATAAAGCCCAAATTACCATGTACCATGTGTTTCGCTGCATGTAAGTTACGGTCTATACTGGAAACAATTGGTTCAAGGCCGGAAAACACCCTTGAGGTTATGTCAGTCCATTTCAGACAGACACAGTTGTTCATGGCTAGGATTCATTTATGTTTCCCAATCCACCTGTTGACATGTATTGGGAAACAAGTGATCCCATAAAAACAAGAACAAAAAACAAAGCCACAGACACAGAGAAAATGTGAAACAACACAGACAGTAACCCAAGCTCAGGATCAAATACCTTTTTTTTCCCTTGTGGAAAAAAAAAACAAAACAAAAAAAACCTTGTGAAATTTAAACACATTTCCATTTCATTTTCATTTGCTCTTATTACTGTCAGGCAAAACTCCAAAGATGATATGATAATGTCTTTTTCAGATTAGTTTATATTTTTGATATCCTGGTTGAAAAAGAGCAGTAAGATCACCGCCCTCACACACAGATAAAGCAGCATTCGATTTGGCCAGCAGGTCATTTCCTCTCTGTCTCTCAGAGGATACATAATGGTTCAGTTTAAAACTCTTCCTGTGTTTCTCTGTTTTATGGGTAAGTGTCAATCTTATTTATTATTTCATTAAATCCACTGCTCTCACAAATAAATTATTATATATACATACATACATACACATATGTGTATGTGTGTGTTTGTGTGTTTTCTTTGTATTGGTTTTCTGAATTAAATTTATTCACTATGTAAAGCTGCCCTGCGATGGCCTGGCGAGTTGTCCAGGGTGTACCCCACCCTCGCCCAGAGTCGGCTGAGATGGGCGCCAGCCTCCCCGTGACCCTAATTAGGAGTAAGCGGTTCAGAGAATGAATGAATGAATGAATGAATTACTATGTAAAGCTGCTTTGCAACGATACAAGTTGTAAAAAGCATTAAATACAAATACAACAAAATTTATTTGAATTAAATCTGTAAAATATTTTTAAGAAATCAGATCAATTTAGAAACTTTCAAAAAGCAATAATGGTGCTTTTTACATTTATAATAGGTGTAATTAATGCATAAACGAGGTGTTTGTGTGTGTTGCAGGTTTACTCTCAGAGACTATGAGTTCTTTAACTTTGGAAGTAGAAGTTGGAGATAAAGTCACTATTTGGTGCCAACATGTCCTGACTGATACAGGTTACATCTTCTGGTATAAACAGATACATGTTTCAGTTCCTCTTCTTCTTGGTTGTAAACAGATTTTCACATCAACTCCATCAGTACCCTGTTACTTCTTTACTGAAAGTGAGAGAATAGTGATGTCTGTTCAGGACAAGAACACGTCTCTCACCATCACTGCAGTAAATGTCTCTGATACAGGACTGTATTACTGCAGCTGCATGAAAAAGGTCAAAACAGACTTCAGCAACTCGACCTTTTTACAAGTGAAAGGTAAATGTATATAAAATAAAGAGTTTTATAAAAGAGTGACCAAAATGAAGTGTGAAGTGATGTATTTTATAGGGGGAAATAAATCACTTTCTCAGGACTCAGACAAAGCAAAAGGTTTGTTTTTTCTTTTTTGTTTAAGGTTTTTTTTTAGATTCTATTAAAAAAATAAATATATGATGCAGCTTTTATGCTCTCTCTTTTTTCAGGTTCAGGCTGTTCTGATGTGTTCCTCATTCTGACTGTGGTGTTTGGTGTGGTGATTGTAATTCTTTTCGGCGTCCTGGTCTTCATCATAAACTACAGAAAAACACATGAAGGTAAATTATTAATCTACTAACTAACTAACTAACTAACTAACTAACTAACTAACTAACTAACTAACTAACTAACTAACTAAACAAACAAATAAATAAACAAACAAATAAATAAATAAATAGAAATTCTCTCTTTTGTTTTGCTTTAGATCACAAAGCAGAAGAAAATGAGGTAAAACTGATTTAATTAAAAAATTAAGACTTATGCATAGATACAGTACAAACATCAGCTTTTATAGTCATTAGCACAGAAGATTTTATTCATTGGAATCCAACTATTAAAATATAATGCTCATTGAAATCAATAAAAAATTTTTTTAATAAAAATAAGCAAGTAGTTAAAAGCAGGGTTGGGTTTTTTTTAATGTAGGTAAAAACGGAATTAGGTCATTCTGTTTTATGTCTTTTTGTCAAATTTTTATCATGAAAACCCAAGACAGGAGACAGGAATAGAATTACTTGAGATCTTTTTTATTACGCTTAGTCTGTCCAGAGCTGATGATGTATATATGATTCTCTTCATACTCCATTCAGAACTGTACACTTGCCAGTATTAAATTGCTGTAATGAGAATGAATGTCTGCATGAAGGTAACTTCATCCCCTCTAAATTGTTACTTGTTTCTAGCCATAAAATTAATTTCACTTTTTTAATAAAATAAAATGCACCTTTTTACTGAAACAAAATACGCTTTTTAAATAAAATATAATACACTTTTTAACATCGTAAACAGAATACCATGTGCCATATGCAGTAGGTACCTTCTTTTCTCAGCTAGGCTTCGTCATGCTGTTAACAGGCTTAACTCCTTAGTGGTAAAAAATTAAAAAATAAAATTTAATAAAAAAAATTGATATAATGGCTATAAACTGAGCACAAAGCATTTAAAATAATTAAAGAGTAAAACGTATTGTTGCCTTGTTTTAGATAATTCTTTATAGTGCCAATGCCATTCAAACAGTTGAAATGTGTTCGTAGTGCCCTCTAACACAGTTACTGGTTATCTATTTCCCCCTCGGCCTGGATTATTACTGCAGTGTTTAATACATTTCAGCTGGTAACATGTTATTTATCCTTAACTTATACAAGAATAATTTCTTTAAAAAGATGTATCCCCTGGTCATGGAAAAGATGTCACTGCGTTTCATAAGGGTCAAGTCATTGTCTGTGTCAGACAAATAAAAATATTAAACAACTAAGGAGGAGACAGTGGTGGCCCGGTGGTAGGGTATTGGATGACTGACCCCAAGGTTGGGGGTTCAAGCCCCACTATCAAGGTGTTGTTATTGCAGTCCCCCCAGTGCAGCTAACTGGGTTATCAAATGCAGGCCATGTCTCTCACTGTCTATGGTAAGAGGCATGTAAAAGAACCATTGCTGATTTTCATCAAGAGTAGCATTGCCGTCAGCTTGTTTCTGCCCAGAGTTGGCTGAGATGGGCGTCAGCGTCCCTTTCACTTCACAATTATGCAATAATAATAAAATCCCATTAAAAGACATTTACATTTGTGGTTGTAACCTTTAAAATCAGAGAAAAGTTCAAAGGGTATGAATATTTTTGCAAGCCACTGTATAAGGCAAACAACAGCAACAACACTGAACTAAACAACAGTGTTTGAATTGATAAAGGATTATATATATTATATATTGATATATTGGGCTTTTCTGTGTAGAGTTTCCATATAGTTCTTGTGCTTGTCTGGGGTTTCTCTGGGAACGCTGATTTTTTTTCCCCACAGTTCAAAGACATGCACATTAGGCTAATTGGCTGTTCCAAATTGCCCCTATATGTGACTGTGAGTGTAAATGGCTGTGTGTATGTTAGCCCTCCAATGGTATAGTGAGCTGTTCAGGGTTCCGCTGAGATAGGCCTCCCTGTGACCATTAATAGTATTAAGTGTTTCAGTAAATTAGTGAGATAAGTGAGTCAAGTTTATGTGCTGGTTACTTCATAAACATTACATGGGTAACAGAGGTAAATAGTATTAAATTACAAAGGCTATGGTGAATATAAATGATCATATGTTTATTTGCATGCAAGGAACAAAAAAAGTACTGACAGGATGTAAAAAAGAGCTTAGACAAAATAAGCAGATGCTTGGGTGAGGTAAAAATGCACTCAGTTTTGAGACTAATAAAATGCCATACAGTAGCCTACTGGTGAGTCCCTTACGTGTCCACTCAAGCATGTCCACTGAACATGTCCCGGAGTCTCACATAGTGAGACAACAAGAGAAATGTAGTTGCTGAGAAACAATGCAATTTCTAGTCCCTCTGTATACTGATCCCAGTCCAAATTCATCTGGATGAAGTGAAACTCCCTGACATGCTATAACACATATGTAGAATCGTGGATGAACATTTCACCTAATTTGTTATTCATATTTTATTATTATTGTGTGTTCTCTGTGTCCTTGCATGATCCTGATCCTGAATGTGAATTACGCTGCTCTACACTTTTCAAAGAAGAGAAAAAAGAGGACCACGAGACGTGAAGAAATGGTGGATACACATGTTGCATATTCTCCTGTTAATATAGAGTAATGTGTGCATAAAATGTTACAGTGTGTATTATTTACTGTGGATCATTTTATCTGTAATTTTGAAATGCTTCATGTTATTTGTTATTTCACAATACTTTATTTTCTGAAAAATGATTAAAAATGGCATACATTGCATTTATTCTGTATTTTAAAATGTTTTAAAAAGAACATATATAATTGATGTAATTTTATAATTCATATTTCTTTCCCTTTTTATTTGGCACCAGAATGAAACAAGCTGGAATTCTTTTGTGACAGAGTCATTAAAATGTTCATGAGCTGCTCTGATTGGCTGCTTTACAACAGGTATGCATCAGTAGGATGTTAACATTCACCATGGAAGTGCCAATCAGAAAATGAACACATATATATCTTCAGTGGAATGCAGGAAGGAAAATAAAATGATCCTCTCTGTACATTGGGAGCTTGCTAGTAGCTAATATTACCCATATAGCAATAGCTGCTTGATCTTTATCTTGACAATGCAAAATAAATACATATTTTATAATACATTTTTGTTATCTTTTGTAATTCTTTTGCAAATTTTGAAATTCGTATCAAGATGTTTTGCAACTACATATAGAAATATTTTGTGGCTTGACATTTGATTTTGATATACTGTAATAATCTCGCAAAGAAAAAATTGCCTCTGAATTTATCCCATCCAAAGTGAGCACACACACTTGGAATAGTGGGCTGCCATACATTGGGGCACCCGGAGAGAAGTTGGGGCTTAGGTGCCTTGCTCAATGGCACTTCAGGAATCATCCTGATGCAGAAGAACCACAAAACTAACCAAAGAATGTTCACCTAAATGAAAATAAATGTAATGTAAATGTAATGTTCTTTTCACATGATCTTTGCAATGGATTGCTTGGAATAGCTTTGGTTGTTTTTTTTGTTTTTTTTCTTATGATGCGTCTCACATCTCAGTTAATTGTTAATTGTTTTATCCACAATACCGCCCCTATTCAAGTGCTTATCAACTCATTGGCAGAAGACAACTTCATCCATGAAGGATTTAGTAGCCAACTCCAGTTGCCCCTCATGCCTCTTGCCTTCCCCTATCACCCTCATCATCTCAGGCAATCACTGGGAAACTATCCAGTTATTTGTCATTTTCTCACCTCGATTGGAGGAACACTGCTATCACCAGCTGGAGCCTTCATTGTCATTCACACTGCCTCCTGTCAGTCCACCCATCCTCAGGAGATTTTGAACCATGACCTCACTCCAGTATTCAGTAAAGACCAGGCACTATCCCTACCCCCTACAGCCCTTACGATTGTGCCAGTGACCTTCTCCCTGGGGCAGCTTTACCCTCCAGCCACCTGTACAATCTGTCTCAGCCAGAGAAGGAGGCCATGAAGACCTATATCAAGGACTCTCTAGCCACTGGACTCATTTGACCTTCCTCCTCTCTCCTGGGTGATGTTTTTCTTCGTGTAGAAGAACTCATCTTCATCTCCAAAGACTTGTCTTGTTGGGAACAAAACTAATATCTTGCTTGACTTAATGAAAATATTATATCATGCTTTATTTAGGATTAAGATCAACAATTTACAAGGTAGCAATATTTAATCTACACAAATAAAACTGAATTGAATTGAAATTGAATAAACTCCACTTGTGTGCTTTCTTCTCTTGCCATCTCTCCCTGTCAGAGAGGTATTATGATGTGGGAAACAGAGTTGCTAGCCATTGTGTGGGCTATCCAAGAGTGGAGGCATTGACTGGAGGGTATGATGGCTTCATCATCTGGACTTGACCACAAGTATCTGGCTTATTTTCAATCCGCCAAACGCCTTAATTCCTGCCAGACCTATTGGTCCCTTTTCCTCAGCCGCTTCAATTACACCCTATTCTACTACCCTGGTACCCAGAATAGCAAACCTAATGCCTTTTCTGTCCTCCATTCCCCCCCTCTAGTTCGGTGGAACTTGACCCCATCATTCCCCCTTCCTGCATTCTTGGAGCTGCCTCATGGGAGATTGAGCAGATCGTGCTTAAAGCACAAGAGGACCAACCTGACCCCAAGACCGGTCCCCCAATTGCCTTTTCTAGATTCCACCCACTCCCAAGTGCTCCAGTGGGGGCACTCCTCCAAGCTGTCCTGCCATCCTAGAATAACCTGCACCCTCCTCTTCCTTAAGAAGCATTTCTGGTGGCCCAGTATGGCCAATGATGCTCGGGAGTTCTTCTTGCCCTGCTTGACTGCACCATAGGCAATGCCTCCCATTAACCCCCGCTGGTCTGCTGCGCCCCGATACCCATTCCCAGCCACCCCTGTTCCCACATCACCGTAGATTTTATCACCAGCTTACCACCCTCCAAAGGTAATACAGTCATTCTCACTATCGTTGATCGTTTCTCCAAATCTGTGCATTATGTGGCTCTCCCGAAACTGCCTTCTGCCCTCAAGACTGCTAATCTCCTTGTACTCCATGTGTTTAAGTTGCATGGTATGCATAGTATGCTTCCACTCCATCTCCTCGACAATGTCTCTCTCCCTTCCGGGATTGCTCGCCAGTCTGCCCTCCCCCCTTACAGGGACCCTGGCTCCCTCTCTTTCTCCTCTCCTAACTTAACAAATATATTTAACCGCCTTTTCGCCTCCGGGTGTGCTTTTGGGTGCCTACCATACAGCTGGTGCATTATCATAACAGAACTGGTGAATAAAATAAAACTAGGCACATATACAAGTCATAAGTGAGTTTAGATGCATAGCGTTTAGATAAATCATCTCTTACAAGTCATCTCCTACATAGGAAGAAATATTATACTGCTGCATTCATATGCATTAACCCCCAGCCATTTGTGTAGATTTATTACATTATGAAGAAAATTGTAACAACAATGACACATTTAGATGTGCAAAGATGTATACAAAATGTGCTTGGTTTAATGACAGTTTAATTTTTCCGTTTAGAAAATTGGAAGGGGTAAATTGCTAATCTTGCCATATCAGTGGAATATAGCATAACTATGCCATAAAAAGCTTGGCATGGTAGGCTAATTCACCCAAAGCTAATTTACCCCCCCAAAAAAACATAATGATTTTATAATAATGTATTTATGTAATTTATACATGATTTAATAATTTCATGTATATTTCAGCATTTATTTTGGCTCAGATGGCAAGATGATAGCATGCACAGATGCCAAAAGCACAACGGCTGAGAACTATCGCATGAGATTTTGTTTGTTTGTTGTTGTTGTTCTGATGGTAGTTTGGGACTTTATCCTGGGTAGATGAAACATAGTAAAGTCATGAATCTCTGATACAAATCAGGATCACACAACTACCTGATATGGATATGTTCCGACATAGCCACTGGATTCCAGTAGAGATACTCAGATCACTAGGTCCTGCATGGATGATCATGCTGAGTGACAGATGGTCTAGGCACTGCCTGCTACACTCAACCCTTTTTGGTTCACCTACCGGTCAAACATATCCACAGATGATGCAGTTGCACTGGCTCTGCACACTGCCCTTTAACACCAGGAAAACGAGGACACTTATAAGCAGATGCTGTTTTTTGACTACAGCTCAGCTTTCAACACCATAATTTTATCCAGGTTTATCATGAAGCTACAGGATCTACGCATTTGTGTTTCCTTATGTATCTGCATCTTGGTCTTCCTGATGGGCAGACCACAGGTGGTGCAGATCGGTAGTGTAACATCCTCCACACTGACTCTCAGGACTGGTGCCCCCCAAGGATGTGTGCTCAGCCCCCTGCTGTACCCTATTCACTCACAACTGTATGTCCTGTGTGTTTACACTAGAGACAGCTGGGGCACAAACACTGTCATCATTAAAAGATATTGATCTCTGGACTTGGTGTTCCTGGCAGTTAAATGTAGACTGACCTATATCTGCCCCTGAAGTTTTGTACTATGTTTGGCTGTTTATGTACCATACATCCCATATCTTGGACAGTCAGATCATCTGTCAGTTTCTCACCTCTTCCTACCGTTTCATAATCAGATGACATTGACCTACAATAAAATCCACACAGCTTCAAGTCTGTTTTGAACACACTCATCAGAGTCTGTTTCACACTAAGGATATTGAGGAATACACACCAGGTGTATCAGTCTTTTCCCAAACAGGAAGCCATTGATGACAAAAGAGGTCCAGCTCCTCCTAAGGGAACTGAAGGGTAGCCTACAGTTCTGGGGACATAGAGTAGTACAGCCTGGCCAGACACAACCTAAAAAGGGGTATAAAGATTGACAAGGTGGCTTATAGAGTGATAATTGAAGATCATTTCACCACCAGGAACCTGGCACGAGTAAGTTAGGGCATTCAGCACATAACTCACTTTAAGAACAGCAGAGACCTACCTGTGAAAAAAATTGTGGCTTTGGCTGAAGAACTGAACAACTTCATTGCTCAATTTAAGAAGGGGTCAGACCTGTCAAGAAGGCAGCAGACCCTAATGGGATCCCAGGGAAGGTTCTTAAAGACTGTTCTCATCAGCTTGCAGAGGTTTTAATAGACATCCTTAATCTCTCCCTGGTGCATTTCACTTCAGCGTCCTGTCTAAAATATGTTACCACCTCCCCTTTGCTTAAGCAATCTAACATCACTTGATGATTACAGAGCAGTGGTCCTAACACCAATTGTCTCAAAGTGTTTTGAGAGTTTTGTTCTGAGACACATTAACTCTCTCCTACTTTTGACACTTCAACACTGTCCTTGACACTGCGGAGTGTGTCTGTAACAGAGCTTTTTAAATTTCATTGTATTGCTGTCAATTAAATGAAAATAAAAATATTCTATCCTATTTTATTTTTACTATAAAAAAGAATTTTGTGTAATTTTCAGATGTGTTTAATACCCTATCTCTGAGTGATGAGTTGACAGATTTAAGTTTGTGAACATAGTTATCATTGTTGTACCTCCCAAGTTAACAGTCACCATAAGAGACATTCTAAACAGGTTTACTTCTCACTCAGCATCAGATAGGTATAAATAAATGGCCATTAAAATAACTAACCATAAAATAAACATGAAACTAAACAGTGTGCAGGTTATGTTGTAGTTTAAAATACAGGGGGACTCACAGAGTGCAAGGTATCCTTATGGATATTTTACCACTTAATCATACTAGGGTCACTGGAAAGTGGGAGCCTATCTTAGCCGACTCTGGGCAAAGGCAGGCTAAAGAGCTTGCCAGCCTATTACAGAGCCAACATACACAACCATTTGCACACCTGGAAAAATCGTTCAAAAGCTCCAATACATCCAGAACATGGTTCCTGATGAGGATGCGAAAATTCAACCACATTACTCCCATTCTCAAGACACTCCACTGCGTCCCTGTTTACTGCGCATTGAATACAAGGTCTCACTCCCATCAATGTATAGATGGTACTACCCACCTACTTCAAGGAGCTCCTCACTCTCTAGACATTTTCACACTCCCTCCGTTCCACCACCACCTACAGCATTAAAACCTGAAGGACTCTACACAATGGGGGATTGGGCTTTCTGTTTAGCCACTCAACCAGGTGAGGGCCCCATAGACCATGGACACTTTTAAACATGCCCTGAAAACTCAACTTTTTAAAAAAGCTTTTTGTAATTTATTTTATGTGCTGTGTTGTTTGTTATATGTGACTTTACTCTGTAGCACTTTGAGATTTTTTAATTAATGAAAAGTGCATTAGAAATAAAATGTATTACTCACACCTAGGGGCCATTTGGAACAGCCAATTAGCCTAATGTACATGTCTTTGGACTGTGGCAGGAAACCTGGATTACCCAGAGAAAGCCCACACAAACGCCTTTGCCAAGCCAAGGTGTTATCCTCGATAGCACTTTATCATTCACTTCACACATCAATAACATCACCCGCTCAGCCTATTTCCATCTGCATAATATCAACCGTCTTCGCCACTCTCTCACCCCTCACACCACCTCTATCCTTGTGCACAGTCTTGTCACCTCTCGCCTAGATTACTGCAATTCTCTTCTCTTTGGCCTCCCACAAAAATCCCTTGATAAACTCCAAATGGTTCAGAATTCTGCTGCCCGCATCATCACCCGAACTCCTTCCTCTCATCACATCACTCCCATACTGCAAGAACTCCATTGGCTTCCCATTAAGTACAGGATAGAATACAAGATTCTCCTCTACACATACAAATCCATCCATAATCTTGCCCCCCCCTTATCTCTCAGACCTTCTCCACATAGTCACCCCTTCCAGATGTCTTCGCTCCTCCTCTTCTACGAAGAACGCACTTCCTCCTGACCTCCGCAATACCGACTCTCTCCTTATCTTTATTTCCAAACTCAAAACCCATCTTTTCTGTACAGCATACTCTTTGTAATATTACTTTCAATCCTTTTCTCACCACTTTGCTTTTCATGTTTTGGTTTTTAAATTGTGTTACTTATGTTAATTACCTTGAACTGTTGGTGTTTTTTTTATTTTGTTTGTACAGCGTCCTTGGGTGCCCTGAAAGGCGCTTTAAATAAAATGTATTATTATTATAAAGTAGAGCTAAATATATTGTATGTGGGAAAAAAATAACAATTTCATCCCGACAAGCCTGTTTCGTGGTTGCCCACTCATCAGGGTATTTATTAAGAACATTATTTTACCACAGTTTATAATAAGTCATCAACATTTGAATGGTGGGCTTTAATTTATGCAGTGTGAAGTGGTTCAGGTGTTGCCTAGGAGGGCTTTGTTTCTGTGGCGGCAGGAAGACACAAGTTTGTTACACTTATTGAGTGTTGATAGTTCAGGGTGACATATGATCAGGAAATTCTCTTTAAGACAGAGGTTGCATTTTTTACTTCAGCTGTTGTAGGGTGAGTTCAATGACAGGATGAGCCAGGAAATGGAGTGTTTAATGTTGCTGTCTTTGAGGTTCCAGATGTGTTTGCTGAGTTCTGTGCTGTTTTTGTGTTTGGTGTGGCGGAATGAGGTGGTGTGGTTTCTATATCTTGCTTCGAAATCTTTTTCTGTGAGTCCGATGTATGTTTCTGTTGTGTTGTTGTCTTTGCGCGTGACCGTGGCTTGGTAAATAACTGAACGTTGCAGGCAGTTACCGTTAAGCCGGCAGGTTTTCTTTTGTCGGCAGTTTTGTTTTCTTCGGGTGATGCGGTGGTGTTGGTTTTCTTGGGTGGGTTTAGGATGCGTTTGTTATGGTTGTCGATTGTTTTTTTAGTGTTGTCCATGCAGCTGTAGCTGATCTTGATGGTGTTGCAGTTGAAGATTTTTCTGAGCTTGTGATCTTTGGGAAAGTGCTTGTCTATTATAGTAAGGAATTTATGCCCGATGTTGGTACTTACGTTTTTGCAGAATGCAGGATTGTTGCAGACGACGTTGTTGCGCTGTCGGTTTTTAGGTTTTGAACTGGCAGTCGGTTCGTATTGCAGGGTGTAATTGTATCCGCTCTCATCCAGTGCTTTCTGGTAGGGAGGCGCAGCTTGGTTGAATGCTGCGCTGTCAGATGATAAGGATGACAGCCGTTTGTTGATTCCAGCGGGAATGTTCCTTGTGATGGTGAGTGGGTGATTGCTTTCGCAGTGTATGTATTGGAGTTTGGAGTTGGGCTTTGTGAAGGGTTGATAGTTGCTACTGTTCAGGTTAAAAGTGGCGTCTAGGAAGTTGGTGGTATGTTTATTGGCCTAAATTGTTATTCGTAGTAATTGTAGGCCTTTGTGTAACATAGTAAGTAACATACTTAAGTAAATTATCAATTAAAAATAAATTATTAGTTTATAAATAATAAATTATATACTATAATACTGTGGTCAGTATACAGTTGAATAAGCAGGACTACAATGCAATTTGGGGATTGTGAATGTTACACTTTATGGTACTAGTTTCAGAGAATAAAAGTCAAGGCCAAAGAACTCTCTCATAAGAGCATGTGGACATTATCAAGTGTCATCCACCTCCTCAGAATAAGAAGTGTGGGAAAGAAACAGTATATCTTACTATAAAACCTTAAATTAGTGCTTGATTTAGCATTAGAACAAGTAATCCAGCTTTATATAGCCTAAAATCCTTAGATACCAATAATATGGCAATATTCAGTCAGTGCTGAGCAGCAATGAGTCAGCAGCTCAGAGGTCTAAAACAAAAACAGGAAGTTGAGCAAGATAGCAGAAGGAGTAAGAAGGAATAGTTTAGACCTTTGTGTGCTTGCACAATAAAAACACTGAAAACAAGAGTAAGAGTAAAAAATTGTTTATTGAAAGTTACAGATCAGCCGGCCTGTCCAGAGGAATTATGAGCACACCATCATTAGTGGTTGAAGAAGGAGCATCCTCATTAGCAGGAGAAGTGGGTGTATTATCAGAGTCATAATCATGGGGATAATACTCCATGGGAGAGCTTGGGGAATAAGCCTCTGGGAATGAAAAGGAATAGTCGGGAGATTGGAGTGGAACAAAGGGAGAAACCGGAGGAGACGCTGGCTGTGGAGAAAAACACCAATAGCGCACACGAGTAGACTGGTCTTGGTCTCAGACACAGTTTGAGTAAATTGGTCTTGGGTGGTAACTGGCGCGGGCAAACATTTATTCATAGATTTAATGAAATATACTTTGCCAATCTAACCTAAATATTTTTTAAGGTAGGAAATAGTGTCTGTTACAGTGTGTTAAATCCACTCTGGAGCACAGTGGGGAGGATTCCGGCAGCTTGACAGAGTTTATAGACCGGTGCTACGAGAGAGTCGTCATGGGGAAACCAACCCAAACATCAACCCCATCCACCTCATCTAAGGCCAAGAGGCAAAGAAATGATGATTCGCCTGGAGCTATTTCACCACCAGGAACGACTCAGACGTTCTTATGTCTATAGATAAGAAACTCAACAGTTTAGACGCGCGTTTAAACCTGGTGGAGCTCCTCCATAAAGAGTTCCAGGCGCTACGGGAGTCGCTGGAGTTCAGCCAGAAACAGGTGGAAACTCTGGCGGAGGAAAACGCCGGCCTCAGAGAGTCGGTGAAATCCCTGACCGAGGGACTGACCCGACTCTCAGAAGAAAACAGGAAGATAAAAGAAACGGTCAGGCGCGGAGCATGAGAGACAACCTGGTGTTCGCAGGGATCCCAGAGCAGGTGGAGGAGGACCCCGAGACCACGGTGAAAACTTTCGTCCAAACCCACCTGAAGCTCCCGGAGGAAACCGTGAAGAACACCTCCTTTCACAGAGTCCACCGTCTGGGCGGGAAGAAACCTGGAACCAGCAGACTGAGACCGATCGTAGCAAACTTCGTCAATTTCAAAGAGAAGGAACACGTGAAGTACCAGGGCTGTGAACTAAGTGGGACGAAGTTCGACGTTAATGATCAATACCCGAGAGAGATCCTGGACCGGCGGAGAGTCCTGTTCCCCATCAGGAGGAAAGCCATCACCAAGGGCGCCCGCGCTGTGATCGCGGTAGATAAATTATTTATTAACGGACAGCTGTACCGCAGCCCGGACTTCACTCCATGGCTTTACTGATGTGTCGGTATGTGTATGATCTTCCTGTTCTCCTATTAGAGGATGTATCCCTACTAGCACCCTTAGCAGCTGCCATGAGACAAAATAAAGAGATTAAAGGAATCAGTACCAAAAATATTGATCACAAGATAAGTCTTTATGCTGACGATGTTTTACTTTTCCTCCAGAACTCATCTACATCTCTCCCCCAAACAGTCATACTCATTAACTAATTCTCATCAATATCTGATTACTCTATTATCTGGTCAAAGACTACAGTCATGCCCATTAACTGTGACTTACAAAATACATCCAATACTACAATACAATCTGGAAACATTAGATA
>JAOUQZ010029412.1:0-14504 GCA_028564935.1 Neosilurus hyrtlii
CACACTCAGTTGCGAATCGCTCCAGCGAGAGCTGAAGGTCCTGGCTCGATGAAGCCAAAAGGACAACGTCATCCGCATTTGATTTCAAGAGAAATAAAAAAGATGTTCACTTATTTTAAAATATACACTACATGCCTTAAAGTTCATCATCACAACGATATGTGTTCTTTCCTTAAACTGTTGCCACCAAGAAGAACGTGTACAATTTACAAGAATGTTCTTGTAGAGTTGCTGTACCCAAAAGACCCAAACGATTTCCTGCATGACAATGTCCCTTTGCAAAAAGCGCATTCCATGAACACATGACTTGCCAAAATTGGCCTGGTCTCAAAAATGAACCAGACTTGCTGGGGAGACCCATCACCTCTGATGAGTCATGGATCTTCCGATATCACCCAGAGACCAAGCACAAAATCCTTCAGTGGAAGAGTCCAGGGTTGCCAAGAAAGAAACCGTCAAACTCATGTTGATCACGTTCTTCAATGTGAGGGGCATCGTCCACCTTGAGTTCTTGCAACAGGGCCAGAGGATTAACCAGAGATCCTTAAGCGTTTGCTTCGTTTTGTGTATCGAGAAGAGGCAAGAGCTCTGGCAGGACAACTTTTGGCTGATTCACCACAACAACAGGCCGACTCACAATGCCATGAGCATTCACCTGTTCCCAATTGAAGAGAACATCGCCGTGCTGGAGCAACCTCCCTACTCAGCAGACCAGGTGCCATGTGATTTTCTTCCTTTTCTCCAAGCTCAAGGGGGTCATCCAGAAGGCCCGTTTTCCAGATGTGGATCCATCAAGAGGGCCGTGAAGATGGAGCTGCAGGGATTCCCAGGAGAATCCTTGCAGGACTTCTTGGAGGGGGACTACTTTGAAGGGGAAACCTCGAAGTTTGGAGTTGAATAAATTTTTTGTGACCCCCAGTCCTATTACGTTTCTGACACACCTCATATAATCATAATTTGGCAGGGTTGGACAGATGTTAGATAAAAACTTTATGCATTTCTTGGGCCTGTGGTAACTGGTAAAAAACTAGTAAAAAACCCCTGTACTGGGTCCCGGGCTCAGCAAGAACGTTTCTGTATAGAGTTTGCACTTGAATGGGTTTCTCTGGGTACACTGGCTTCCTCCCGCAGACCAAAGACATGCGCATTAGGCTGATTTTCTGCTCCAAGTTGCCCCTAGGTGTGAGCGTAAATGGCTGGTTGGTTCTATGCTGGACAGGTGAGCTATTCAAAGTGTACCCCATATTCCCCCAAGACTATCTTTGGCTGAGATAGGCTCCAGCCTCACTGTGACCATAGTAGGGTTAAGCAGTTTGGGAAATGAATGAATGAATGACTGAATGAATGAATAATTTGTATCAGTGCCAGGGAAAAGAGAGAAAAGTGTATTTAAAGGTTTCATTCTGACTAAAGCAAAACCTGATTTTTTTTTGTATGGCTGAGCAAATTCAGTGGCGTTAACACTGAAAGGTTTTCACAGATTTCACAGGTTTTAACCTGAACATGAATAAGCTTAATCAGCTAGGTTTTATTTGACTCTCATTATAAAAAAAAAAATAAATCACTGGCTTTTTATAGAGTTTGATGTTGTCGACTGTTTCAGGACACAGTGTTCCCTCAACAGCCCATACAGTCATTACAACTAGCTGTAGGATAGATGTTGAAGTTCCTGTGTTTGTACACTCAGTACCATAAAAAGCCTTACATAAGCTGTATAGCAGCTTGTCCTAGGCAGTCTTATCAGTAGCAGTGCTGTACAGACAGGGAAGGAGATGGCTAAATGTTGCACTATTCCTGAACATCAAATCAAGACTACTGGATGGCTATATTTTATGTCATGCTTTTCCTTAATAGACATTTAATTCTGAATTAATTCATTCATTCATCTGCCAAACTGCTATATCCTTTGGTCGCAGGGATATCAGCCAACTCTAGGCGAAGGCAGGATACACCTTGAACAGCTCACCAGGCCATCATTGGGTAGCACACAAACAACCATACTCACACTCACACCTAGGGGGGAATTTGGAATAGCCAATTTTCCTAACGTGTCCTATGCATCTTATAATTATGGGAGGAAACTGTGGAAGGGGCAACTACAGAGTAGAAGGTACCTCTGCCAGAGACAAATAGATTATAGTGACAAGTGCGTTGATTAACCTGAAAGGCATGCCTAAGACTGCAGGGTTCTTTTTTATTTATTTAAAGTAATAGCATAGGTGGCAATACCTGCAAGTGTGTCACATAAAGTATGGTAGGAGCTGAAGATTTATATAAAAGATTAATAGTTCTTTCATATGAGTACTTTTTTAAATTAAATTCATCAATTCATCGCAAACATCCTTGCCTTCGTATATTGTATAGCCACGTCTTCGGTAAGGCGGATTTATTCAACGGAAACCTGTAAAAGGACACCTTCGCTTCCTTGGGTAATGGAGAGACCGAAACCTTCAGAGTTCCTCACCCCTCAGGCACATTTTGGCATCCAACTGCCCAGCACTTAGGCATTGTGACGGATATGTATGCTTTTTGTCTTATAAATAAACTCACTGAAAATTATACCGCAGTAGCTTGGCAATAGCATATGTGTGAAATCGTTATCACACATCTTAAACACTTGATCAAACATAGGCAGATGCTGCTCAGAAACACTTCCATTGGTCAAAAATAATGCCAGCAACAACAAATGGAGGCACACTCGAAGCAAGTGATAAAGGAGCATTTCAAAGAGGTTAGAAGTGTAATTTCTTCAAGTGACTTTTTTTTGTTATATTTGTTGATTAATGAAAGAACAGTCATTGTTTTTTTTTCACATAATGGTCTACATTAGCTGCCTATCCCTTCACTTTAACTTGACATAGTTATAATGAAATGTCACCCCCTAGTGGGTGTCTGATAAACTTTTTGAACAATGCTAAAGAATTTTCAGGAATTCAGAATTTTTTTCCACATGATTTCATGCATGAATTACCTCCAAAATTAAATGGTTTGTCCTTTGTACCACACCCTACTCTAGAAAAAAATCATTAAAATCTGACTCTAACATTCTGAGTTATACTGCACACAAACAGACAAACCAACACAGGTGAAAACATAGCCTCCTGGGGAAGGTAATTAAATGAAAATAAACTCCCATCTGCAAACATGTTTTATTATATAGGTTCTAAGAGAAAACACAAGAAAAACAAACTAAAACAACTTTTATGGTTTCTTCTTCCATTTTAAAACATGACAATGATGACCAAGTGACCCTGATATACAGCAAGTGTCTGTTGTTTTATTTTCACGCAATATCCACTGAGATTAATGATTTGTAATCTTGAGAAAGTGGCCAATAAGATTGCGCCATTCCCCTGTAGTATATACAAATAAAGCCAGATATAGAAAGGGTTCTCTTGCAGGTTTCTCTGTGTACAAAAGCATTCCCAGGGGGAAAAATGAATTGAGATGTACTATAGGTGGAGTCATCGATTCTGGAGAAAGATTTTTGGTATGTAAAGTTTACAGCCAAACAAATACACCCATCCATTTAATCGCTTCACCCCTCAAATTCAAGTACATGCACATTGCCAAGGCAATAACACTAACACCACCACCCTCATCTCCCCTCCAGTCGATCAGGAACAGGGTGTGTTTTTGTTGTGCATGAGTACAAACTCCTCTTGTTGCTGATTGGCTGGTATGGTGTTGTGTAGCTCACTCTGAGCCACCTTGTTTAAGTCTCATCTACAGAGTTATTAGGGATTGTTTTTCTCAGTGAACACAGAACTGACACAAATGGCATGGCATTTATTTCAGCAGACTGAAGCGACATTGCAACATTTATTTCCATCCAGTGTTGAGTTCGTCTTGAACTGATAAGGGGAAAATTGAACCACTCCATAAAGTCTTCTCCAGCACATCCCAAAGACTTTCAGTAGGGTTAAGGTCAGGACTCAATTCATTTGTCAAACTGATTTCTCATGCTTTCTGAATCACTCTTTCACTTTTTCAGCCCCAATTTTATATCCATGCAATCTGGGAAGAAAAAGTCCATTGATAGTTTAATTTGCTCATTCAGTACATTCAGCTGACTTCAGTTTATTGCCATATAATGTCGTTTAGCCTTGACCTGTCCAACTGGCAATTAGGTGCTCTAATCAAGGCTAAAGGCACTCTAAATGTTTTCTTGGCCGGATTGAGTAGATATAAATTGGTTGCCTGGCTTGACTGATGCCATGCCTTGTGAAAACACAGTTGCTTTCCCAATCTGTTCCTTTAATGCACTGTGAAACAGCAAAATAGTTATGTAATTTACGTTATGGAGTGGTTGCACAATCTAACTGTAACATATATACACATCGAGACCAACTAGAATATTTGGGGAAACCAGTGACCAAGACTGAGACAAGTCCAAGTGCAAACATCAGTGAATCCAATACCAGCCTCAGACAACAGAAAAGCAACAGAAAAACCCTACACACAATAGAAAAACCCTCTCAACTGCTGCAGCCTTGGGTCAAATCCACAGGTTGTCTGTATGAACCCGGTTATGAACACCTATTCGTTTTTAAATATTTTACTGACGAGTGGAGCAGTGTTTAGCACGTCCGCCTCACAACTAGAAGGCCCGGGTTACAATGCCGTTCTTGGGCATTTCTGCTTCTGTTTCTGTTCTCCCCGTGCTTACGTGGGTTTCCTCCGAGTACTCTGGTTTTCTCCCACAGTCCAAATACATGTACATTATGCTAATTGGCTGTTCCAAATCACCGCTGGGTGTGAGTGTGAGTGTGAATGCTTGTGTGTGCTGGCCCTTCCATGTCCTGGCAAGCTGTCCAGGGTGTAACAATAGTCAACAGTGACTTATTAATATTTCTCAAACTTAAATCAAATATCAATATCAGGTAAAACAACTTGATAAATTTTACCAAACATATTTACATACAATCCAAAACATTAAGTGTTATGATCATGTAACCAGTGCGGAGGCTCTTGACTAGTGCTTTACCACAAGCACTGAGGCTATGTTGCCTCAGATTACGGAGATTACAAAGGCATGGACACATGGCTAGAATGGATGCACATCATCTACCTAAACAGATTCTCTTCGGACAGTTAACCACGGGAACCAGAACCATCGGCGTTCCTGAGAGGATGTCCTAAAAAGGACTTTCAAAGACTGTGAGATCAATAGCTGGCCTTGATGGATTGGTGTTGAGGCAAGCAGTCTGCAGTGGTGTGAAGACCTTTGAAAAGAAGAGGCTGAGGAAGAGAGACGAGCCAGAGGGAAAAGTTGCTGGGGCACTAAAACTATTCCAGCCATCTGGATAGATGTTTGTACAGAAATCACATAGAACATCATGCTCCAGTCAAGCGGCAGTGATGACCATTAGTGTACACACCGGCACAGTGCAGGTAACGATTACATTAACAGAAGGTAAAGCTGTGAACTACATGATGAACCAGACGACAAATATTATGTTGTACTGTACAACTGCAAAATATTACATTCTGCAATTAAAACATCTGTGTGGTGCATCTATGCTGCTTCATGATACACATTCGCAGCTGGAATCCATCTGCGAGGATCACTGTAGTGTACATGGGGATTTGTGAGGTTCATTTGAGGATGTGAGAACAATATAGTTGTATTTTACTGGATTCCATCAAATATAATGTATGCAGAAAACTGCAGTCAAGCTGCACGGTAATTCCAACATGACCAAACTTTTCATGAACAGGAGCCACGCCTTCCCAGGAAGCAAGGTAGCTTGCCGACTCTCACGTATTCCAACACTAGTGGCCGAAACTTACTGCCGGTTGAACCCCGGAAGGCTAGAAATCTTTTACCCTGATCTACAATACAATCATTTTAGCTCTCCGACTGAGGCTTATTTGTGTAAACACTAGCTAAGTGTTATGTGTATCTATTGTGTGTTTTGTGTAGTACGTCTTTGTCTTCCAGTTCTTCTTTCTCCTCATAACTAGAAGTCCACTTCATTTGTATATCTTGATCTATTTTAGCCCCTGTTCTCTCTTTTCCAGCATGTTCTGATCAACAGCAGGTGTTAGAGTCTCAGATAGTGGTCACGGGTTGGCTGTGGAACTGACAGGCTGCTGTCCAGAAAGCTGGTCTGGCTTCTCTCCAAGGATTTATGGATGAATACCCCCAGGGAATTCTCCAACAGCTGCTTTTCTATCCTCTGCCTTGGCAGCAGCCACACCACAGCTTTCTGGGTATCTCAGAAATGGTGTTTGATACCCCAGGCACTTGTATCTAGTAAATAAATAGATAGTCATTTTATTTTAAGACTGAAGTGTAACAACTATGTAAACGTAACTGATAGAGATTTGTACAATAAAACCTCTGTTAACTAATTGTGCCATGATGAGAAAAGACGAGATAAAATATCTGACCCATATCTTGCCCAGATAACCTGGTCAGGCGCCCCCCCCCCCCCATATATGTAGTAGATATTTTTAAGGGAATATTCCTGAGATTCAGGAAGTGTTCATCATGCCTTGGTGATTAAACATGAAAACTAATACAGTATCGTCTTACAGTTTCCCTTCTTTCTCACAATAAACCATGCTGAGTGCATTTTAGACCATGCTTCATTTGCTCTAGCTATATAAATTAAAATACAGACACCATCCGCCATACAACAGCAAATATCTCACACCTTTCCCCTAATAAAGCAGTTACAAGCATTCAATCTACAATAAGCTTCCACCACTACTCTGATGTAAACACACACCATATCAACAAGCTAATAATATATTGATTTAGGTGCTGCTGCTTAGGGGCGTCCGAGGCCGGTGTTATATGAGTATTTATGCTACAAGAGCTTTAAGAACTGAATCATCTTCAGACCTGGAGGAAATAAATAAATAATTCTTCCTTGCGCTTCCCAAATACGGTCTGGAGCAAAAGCAGGAAAGGATGACACAGAGATTTCTTTCCAGTGCCCTTCAATAGCTCATTTCTGCCTTCATGTGTATCACCTCTCTTGTGAGTTTAATAATGTATTTACCAAGTTCATGTTCTGTGTTCCTGCTTGTTTCATGTTGTTTTGCTCAGGAAACTTCGTCTGCCTACCTGGGTTAGACTGTTGGTGTTTTGTATTCTGTCTGAGCATCAACTCAGGCATTGACACGGGACAACCATCCAAGTCATGTTCCATGCCTATGGGCTCTGCTCAGGAGTTCTGCTAATACATATCAGGTTCAAAGGATCAGATCACTGATCTGGTAAATAATGGTTTCTTTTTTTTTCCCTTTCAGTTTCTTCACTTCTCAGGAGATTCCTCAATTACGAGGGAACTGTTTAGTTTCATCAGCTTTATATACAATAACAGCATAACCGTAAATTATTTTAGGAACTCGCATACGCAACAGTTTTACAGTTATGTATCAGGGCCAACATTTATAGTGATTTTTAACAAATTATTAATATAAAGGGAAAATGAAACCTCTACCAAACACCATCAGTGTTTTAAAATGCTGTGTACAGTTACAGTTAAAGGATATTTACGCTAGTTTTTCAGCCAGGAGAAATCTCTTTCAGCAAAACACATCAAAGGGTCTTGAAACGGTCTGTTAAATCATTCATCTATCTATCCATCCAGCAATCCATCCATTCACTTATTTGCTAAACCACTTTACCCTATTTGGGTCACAGGGTTGGAGCCTATATCAGCTGACACTGGGCAAAGATGGGGTGCACCCTGAACAGCTTGACCAGTATAGCACAGGGCCTGCATTACAATACACAAAACTGTAGTGTAGTGTTAAACTATTCATCGTTGTTTCTGTACTTACAGGATTTCAGACCTGTATATTGTTTTTTTCCCCCATCAGGGATGTCTTTCAGGTTCTTCTTCAATATCTCATCATCTTATGATCTGTCTACCTCACCTCACTACTGGCTGGGCTTCCAACACCACCATTTACACCACCTAAGTTCACCTCCACTGCTCCTCCACTGCAGTTTTCCCTCCGCTGATGATTCCCAGCTGCCTATATTAGATTTAAAATGCTGATTACCTCTAAAATGAATGTGTATTCACTAATCAAAGGTCTCATTTTGCTTCAGTTATTACTCAATATCTGACTCGAGAGATCTAAAACAAATAAAATGTATTCATCTTTTTTATAAGCAATATACAAATACCTACCGAATGCCCCTTAGCCAGTACTTCTTTGAAAACAACAATTCAGGTCTAATCAAATCAAGCCATCTTTTACTTATGTCCTGCCTTCTTAGATAATAAAGTCCTTCCACAAACAGAATAATACTGCAATATATGATTGGAGAAAAACTGAGCAAAAAGAAGATTATATGAAAAAAAGAGAGAGAGAAAATTGACAAACAGATAAAGAAACAACTTGTACCTTGCATAAGAACTGCTGACATGACTATTAGCTCTTGCACTCTGCCTAGATGAGTCTTATAGTTTTTGAAAAGTCTTCTACTAAGAATATGAATCTCACTCAAACAGCAAATAAGAATACATAACAATCCAGTTAATATCCATGCAAGAGATTCTGCATTTGTTTAATGTGACATGTATAGATATAGCAAACATCTGAGAAACAGGGTTGATATATTTTTACAAAACGTAAGAATAAAACTAAATCCAGTAGTGAAAATAATTGAAAAAAACTGAAAAATGACAGTATCCTAGTAGATAAAACTACAATGAACACTAAAACAGAAAAAAGGTAGAAAGGTTTCAATTCAATTCAGTGTTATTTGTATAGTGCTTTTTACAATTGACATTGTCACAAAGCAGCTTTACATAGTAAAAGAAATTTAAGGAGGAACCTAAAAAATTTTCTACAACCCCCTACACAACCCCCTACACATCCCTAATGAGCAAGCCAGAGGCGACAGTGGCAAGGAATAACTCCCTCAGTTGACATGAGGAAGAAGCCTCAAGAGGAACCAGGCTCAAGAGGGAAACCCATCCTCATTTCGGTGAAACCGTAAAAATACAAAAAATATAAGAAGAATTTCAGTACAGTCCAACATGGAGTCCGGTTGGTAATGTCACAACTGTAAGTCCTAAATAACTGCAGCAAGAGAGTTTATATCACCAGCAGTGAAAAGTCGTCTTCACAGTCACTAAGTGCAGATCTAAGCCCATATGGATTTTCATCAGCAGGTGGGAGGGGCTTCCAAGATTTGACTTGCATTGTGGTTTCTATACCACTTAACACACAGGTGTCAAACTCAAGGCCCGTGGGCCAAATCTAGCCATCTGACTCATTTTATGTGGCCTGCGAGAGCTTTTAAAGTATATGGTTATCATACTTTATTTGTCATACTATTACCATGAAACGCAATTCATCATCCATCCATTAGGTTGCAGGAAAGACTGCCGGCTAGCTAATCAATGTTAGGCACTGTCAGAAAAAAATGTGAATTAAAGAAAAAAAGACAAATGAAAACAAATACTATGCAGATTTCGTTGTTACCCTTTTTGAACAGATGTTGAGTAATTATTCAGCTTTCGATGACCTTGGAATTTCGGGATGTGGCCCTCAGTGAAAATGAGTTCGACACCCTTGACTTAAAAGAAGAATAAGAGGCAGTAACAGACTAGTTCCAATAGGTGGTAGTAATGTGCAGTAAAGTCAAAACTAAAAAATGTCAATTCCCCAAAATGTATTGGGAAACCACAGGATGTGCTGGATACAGTTTCATACAACCCCAAATCCAATGAAGGTGAGTACTGTGTAAAATGTAAATAAAAACAGAATGCAATGATTTGCAAATGCACCTATATTATAATTCAAATACACCCATATTTTAATCACAGTAGAACATTGAAAATATATCCAATGAAAAATATGAGCTCATTTTGAACTAATAGCAGCATCATGTCTCAAAAAAGTTGGGACGGGGCAACAATGGGCTGGAAATGTAAGCGGTACTAAAAAGAAACAGCAGGGGGAACCATTTACAACTCATTTGGTTAATCAGCAAGAGGTCAAGAACATGACTGGGTATAAAAAGATCTTCTGAGCAGTGGTGCAGTCTGCAAAAAACTGCATCTACAAATAGTGGAATCATTCCAAATGATGTTTCTCAACGTCAAATTTAAAAAAATTTGAATATCTCACCATTTACTGAACATAATATAATAATCATGGAGAATTCTTTGTGCGCAATTTCTAAAATGAATATTGGATGTCTGTGATCCTCGGGCCATCAGGTGGCACTGCATTAAAAAGAGGCGTGATCTGTCATGGTAATCACTGCATGGGCTCAGGAACACTTTCACTGTCGGGTTTATGGGATTTATAAGGCTGTATAACATTGTATAACAAAAAAGTCCATACGAACACCTCTACATCATAAATGATGCTGATGACTCATTATTACTCAGCTCCACAGCTGTGAGACTAGACATGGCCCAGACATCCGTGACTTTGTGAAGTGCTATGAGCATTCTTAATTTCAGGTAAACATATCTAATAGTAAAGATATTATAAAGGATTTTAGAAAACATGTCCACACACACATAGCCACATCCATTAAGGGGTAGATAGTGGAAGAATGTCCAGTCTTGCAAATGTCTTGGGACAATAAGTGACTTAAAATTTAATTTTGAGGAAAACCATGACGCTCTATACCAAAAGGGGCCCAGGTGTTGTTCTGTCTGATTAAATTGATCTCCTTTGACATCAATAAAACCATGATGACCTTTATTTATTTAGTGTCCTTGTTGAACCAGTTGGATCTTTTGGCTTGGTGTCATGGTTTGGATACCTATCCTTAAAAGTGGAAACTCTCTAACCAAATTATTAAATAGTCCAGTAAGTTGATTCACCTCGAGTCCCTGTACACCAGACACCTAAAATGGATAACTGCCTCAGTTTTAAATTAAAACTCCCACCCTGAATTCTATCCTCTTCCTTTGGGAAGAAGGTTTGTAGTCATGAGGTATAGAACAAGATGCTATAATAATAATAATAATAGCTTTGTTCCAACAGCAATAAAACAGAGTAACACAGCACTGATAAACTCTACGTTTTCAGAATGGACTGGAATCCTAAGAGTTATTATAAGGCGTACTAATTGTTTGAGCTGTAAGTACTCTTCCGCCTATTACTTACCAAATCTACCTAACCTGAACCACCCCTTGGGGTATTCATGAATCCGAAAGTGGAAATCTTCTAACAGCTCATAGTTGATGAGATGTGGTGTTGTTGCTAATGTCTCTCTTCGGCCAAAATAAAAAGTCCAGCACTCTAATATTTTGTTGAAGCGCCTTAAGCCTTGATTACAGCATGTAATTTCCATGGCAATGTTACGCCAACTTAAGCAACATCACAACATTTATTTCCTTCCTAAGTTGGGTTAATTCTTCACAAAAATGTTAAATTGTGGAATGGAAAACTGATGATGGGAAAAGTATTTTCCAAACTCTTCTGTAATAAATGCAAGATGCGGTCCAATAAAATATTACAGCTTTCTTTTTGGCCGGGCAGTATACTTTTTTCGATGGACGGCAAGTTACTACATTATAATTTTAGCTGTACTAAATTTTATATTACATCTAAGAAAAATATTTATAAAGTGGCTTCTCAATAGTGACAGTACTGTCCATGTTGTTATTGCCTAGCAGTGTCCTCTGGATAGCTTACTGCTAGAGCAGCATACGTTTCATGAGTACAACTTCCCATGCGGTAATCATGAGCTTACAGAAAAGCTGGAGCATGAATTAACAATCAGTTGAACAAAGAAGACAGCATAGTTATTCTTTAGCTTGGTGCAACCTCATGGCCTGGCTGTGTGGGCGCCATGGAACTGCAAACAAACCAACCAAGAAATGGTGACATTCACTACATAAAGGATTTTTCGATAATGCGAATAACAGTCCTGCAAACAATATGCATCGTTGAAGTTCTTTGAATGTATGATTGTGATTGTAATAATTGAGATTCTGGTCTCATGAATGAGGATAATAAAGCCCTAGAGGTCATGGGTTTAGGCTCTAGATAATAAAGCCCTAGAGGTCATGGATTTAAAGCCCAAGAGGTCATGAGATGATAAAGCCCTAGAGGTCATGGGTATAGAGTAAAGAAGAGAAGGGAGCTTTGCACAGCCAGCTTCATTAACACTTTTAATTTATAAACTACTTATTAATCGAGCAGGAAGTAGGTGAGGTTTTGGTACTAAAGACCAAGTGCTGAGATTTCCCTGTACAGACCAAGCACGGAAGGTTAATAAGTAGTTTATTATATAGCATGTTAAAATTGTGGTCTTTTTAAATTAAATTTCAGGAGCTGTTACTTGCCCACCTCTGAACAAGACAGAACAAGATAATAATCACAATCTGTGCCTGTGAGGGCTTTGGTAGCTTTTCCCTTTTTATGAATAACAAACACCTTACAACAAGCAGCAAGTACTTTGTGGGAATTTATAAACAGGTTTTTCCTTCAGATATTTCCTGTATACCTTTTACAAAAAATAAATAAATAAATAAAAATCCTCCAGAGGCTGCTAAAGATCGTAGCGCACAGTTCAGCTAGCTAACTGATACGCACCGGTTCATAAACAATTTATTGCCTGGATATCAACCAATCAGATTACGCGTCATGTCACTGCCATATCATAAACTGAAGTAGTCATCATTTTTTTCAGTTTCAGGCAGATTTTGACTCAAAAATTAGCACAATCATGAGCTTCAACAGCTGCAGCGCCTAACAAGTCTTTATTATTTGGCAGACATCAGGTTGGACAGGTGTGTGGTCATTACAATGCAATCAGAACACTCCAGCTTTTCTGTGTGCGGAGGTTAAATACACTGTGCATTTTAAATGAGAAAAGCAAGGGGCTCACAACACAAACAAATACCAGACTGAAATATTCATGGTCCCAAATTTATAAAACTTCATTTATATTTCAAGCCTAGCGTAGCATGAAGTCAAGATCCGGCAACATCATGTTCATGCTCAGCATAAAGGCTGTTTAAAACTATTTTTGAACAGCATACAATCACAAGCCAGTTGTTTGTACCTCACAAAGTTATAGGTATAGCAAAAAATTATTTTCTTGTCTTTGTGGTCAGCTCCCAGAATGCATCACAGACTGCAAACATGTCTACTGCAAACTCAAGTTCTCAATCTGTTTCATAGCCTCCAGACATGGAAACAGTGGACTACATCACCAAGTGCACATGAACCCTATACACAGAGTTCGGAACTCCCTCGGCTATTTTTGACGTCTTCCTCTAGTCGAATAAAGCCTTGAGAGTACTAAGCACCATTTGGTGGATAAGTGTTTACATTTTTTTCAGAGATGGTAAACCACTTTTCTGTTTCCAACTGAACCAGGAAGTTTTATAATAACATTATAATAGCCCGATCATTTAACTTCCTGTGTACAAATGTAGACATTCATTCATCCATTCATTTTCTAAGCCGCTTAATCCTAATTAGGGTCGCGGGGAGGCTGGCACCCATCTCAGCCGACTCTGGGTGAGGGCAGAGCACACCCTGGACAGCTCGCCAGGCCATTGCAGGGCAAAAACACGCTGACAGATGTGCAGCCTAGTCTTGACGAAAATCCAAATGTTGACATTTAACATAAAAAAAAATTTCAAGAAGAAAAAGAACTAGCTACTACATAATACTAAGCTAATATATAAATATAAACTTATAAACAACAGTGATGCCGAGAAGCAATATGACAAACACTTGGGGGGAACCTTGGGCAATAACTGCCAAATATAGCCTAGGAGTCCTGACCAGCTATAAAAGTGGTGCCAGCTCTAACATGGTGCTCCTGCCACCCCAGGCATTATTTCATCTGAAATTGCTGAGGGTTCTCGAGTATCACGCACTAATGGGTAAAGATTTTATTTTATTATGGTGGGAGGTGGTGGGGCACAAAGATGCTGCCAAAAGTACTGCTGGACTTGTACAAAATGTTTATCTTGGTTTATCTTCCTTTTCTGTGCCATTTAAACTGGCTGACAAAACACACCCAGCAAGAAGGTTATTCACATCATTAGGACAAAAGCAACAGACATTAACTAATCTAAAACTAATAAGGGTAAAGCTAAAGAAGCAGATCTTTAATGTTTTGCTGTCAGTGTGCAGAGCGAACATGACAGTCAAGTTATTAATGGAAAAGTGCGTTAATATGCTTAGGGGTAGAAGGAAAGAAACATGTTTATCATCTCTGTTTTAAATAAACATTAGCAAAGTAGCTACTCATTTGGTCAACCACAGCTGAGCCACAAGCGCTCGTACCATGGGCTAACATATATATCTGATCAGGGGTAGCAGGCAGTGGACCAAACTACTGGAAGAAAGGGCAGATTCAGGTAGGGGCGACATGGGCAGCCGCCCAGAGCGGCATCTGCAGGGGCATGGGGTGCGGCAAAAAAACATAATGGTATATTTGCGCAATTGGTTTTCTATTGCCATATGAAATGTATGTGTGTGTGTGTGTGTGTGTGTGTGTGTGTGTGTGTGTGTGTGTGTGTGTGTGTGTGTGTGTGTGTGTG
>JAOUQZ010029422.1:0-14504 GCA_028564935.1 Neosilurus hyrtlii
AGAGTCCAACCCCCACTGGAAATGAATTCGACATGTTGTTACCAATGCAGACCAAGCTCTGGCTCCGGCAATACAGAGACCGAACGGCCTGTAGCAACGGGTCTAGTGTTCCATATTCCCGGAGCATACCCCACAAGATAGCCTGAGGGCCTGGTCGAAAGCCTTCCCCAAGTCAATAAAGTACATGTGGACTGGTTGGGCAAACTCCCATGCCCCCTCCAGGATCCTGCAGAGTGTGTAGAGCTGGACAAGAGTGCTGTGGCCGGAAGGAAAACTACATTGTTCCTCCTGAATCCGAGGTTCAACCATTGGCCTGATCTTCCTCTCCAGTACTCCTGAATAGACTTTCCTGGGTAGGCTGAGGAGTGTGATTCCACGAGGGTTGAAACACACCGTCCGGTCCCCTTGCTTAAAAAGGGGATCTACCATCCCAGTTTGCCAATCCAGAGGTACGGCCCGCAATGACCGTGCGATGTTGTAGAGACATGTCAACCAAGACAGTGCTACCACATCCAGAGCCTTGATTCAGGGCGGATCTCATCCACCCCCGGAGCCCAGCCACTGCGGAGCTTTTTAACTACCTCAGTGACCTCAGCCCCAGTGATAGTCAGACCTCACTCTGAACCCCCAGGCTTCCACAGAGGGCATGTTGGTGGGATTGAGGAGGTCCTGAAAGTATTCCTTTCACCTCCTGACAACATCTCCAGTTGAGGTGAGCAGCTCTCCACTTCCACTGTAAAAAGTGTTTGTGGAGTACTGCTTCCACCTCCTGAGGCACCGGATGTTGGTCCAGAACCTTTTCGACGCCCTCACCAAACTCCTCTCACACCTGAGATTTTGCATTGGCAACAGCCCGGTCTGCAGCACGTTTGGCCTGTCGGTACCTGTCCGCTGCCTCGGGAGCCTCACAGGCCAGAAGGACCTGATAGGCCTCCTTCTTCAGCTTAACAGCCCCCCTCACTGCAGGTGTCCACCATCTGGTTCTGGGGTTGCCTCGAGGCACCAGTGCAGGACAGGTACCGATGACCTTCCAGCCGTAGCTCTGGACTGCCGCCTCAATAATGGAGACACGGAACATGGCCCATTCCGACTCTATGTCCCTGGCCTCCATTGGGATGTGGCGGGAGCTCTGCCGGAGGTGGGAGTTGAAGGCCCTTCTTATAGGAGACTCCGCCAAACATTCCCAGGAGACCCTAACTACACGCTTGGGTCTCCAAGGTCTGAAGGGCAGCCTCCCCCACCATCTAAGCCAGCTCACCACCAGGTAGTGATCGGTTGACAGCTCAGCTCCTCTCTTCACCCGAGTGTCCAGAATATGCGGCCACAAGTCCAATGACACGACTACAAAGTCGATCATTGAACTGCGGCCTAGGGTGTCCTGGTGCCATGTGCACTTATGGACACCGTTATGTTCGAACATGGTGTTCATGATGGACAAGCCATGACGAGCACAGAAGTTCAACAACGAAACACCATTCGGGTTCAGATCGGAGTGGCCGAACCTACCAATCGCACCCTTCCAGGCCACAATGTCATTGCCCACATGGGCGTTGAAGTCTCCCAGGACGACGAGAGTCCCCAGGGGGAGCATCCTCTTTCACACCACTTAAGGACTCTAGGGTAGGTATTCTGAACTGTTATTTGGTGCTATTTGGGTCCGTGGGAGGGCGGACCCATGTCTCCTCTTCGGGCTGGGCCCGGCCGAGCTCCATGGGCAGAAGCCCAACCACCAAGCGCTCGACTTCCCTCCCACAGGCCTGGCTCCAGGGGGGGACCCCGGTAACCTGCAAGAAAAACTGTGTTCTTGAAGTATTTGTGCTCATAGAGGTCTTGTGAACCGCACTTAGTCTGGACCTTCACCTAGGACCTGGTGACCCTACTAGGGGCATAATGCCCCCGACAACATAGCTCCCAGGATCATTAAGACAGGCAAACTCCACTACCACGATAAGGTGGCGATTGAAGGATGGGTACTGGCTCTTTAATGTAAAATTATTATTAGATACAGTGTTCTGTGAGAGGTTCATTTTGTACTGGAACATCTGGAATGTATGAAAAACACTTGGGCTTGGACTTGGGCTTATTTCCTCTGGAATGGGTTAAGGGAGGTCTGGTTAGAGCCAGAATGGAGGCAGTGACAGGCATGGATGCCCCCATGTGCTTTTTTTCTTCAAACTCGAGCAGAAGACAGAAGAAACAAATGCTTCACCTCTGTCGACCAGATGGGTCCCTGACTACAGATCAATGTGTAATGAGGATGCTAGCAGAGGATTTCTACAGCGATGATAAAGAGACCATAGCTCAACTCCTTCAGGGACTACCACAACTTCGGCCAAGGTAGAGGGAGACCCTGGATGACATCTCGTTCAGAGAACTATCACAAGCTGTTCAGCAGCAATCAGCAGTTCGGGCACCTGGAATAGATGGACTGGCAGCAGATTTCTACAAGCACTTCTGGAGAGCACTGGGGAGGACATCATGAAATGATAAAGGACTGTGTGACAAGGAGGCTATTGCCTAGTAGCAGCCAATGTGCCATTTCCCTTCTCTGCCTGGACAATAAGATTTTAGCAAAGTGTCTGTCAAATAGACTGAAAGTTGTTCTAAACACTTTGATTCATGAGGATCAGTCTTTTCAGTCTTACTGTATGCCTGAAAAATCCATATGTTTTTATACAATTTCTGTTTAATCAGACATTATAAACATCGATATTACAGAAAAATATAATGTGAATCTGCTGTCACTAGATCAGAAAAATAAGGTTTTGTCTCAGCTGCCGTAGAAGGGGAAGGACCCGGTAACAGACAATCTGGCCGCTTCCACCCCGTGGCACAAACTCAGCGTCCTAGAACCGCCCATGGATCTCAACACTGGACTAGGGCTTCTGTAGTCCATCTATCAATACGGGGGGTGTTCACAGCAGGATCTCCATTTGCTAGCTGCAGACAATGAAAAAGCTGCCATATAATATAATGTGGCATGGAAACAAACAGCAAGCACACTCCTCAGGAAGGTGGAGGGCCTTGGATACAAGCAGCTAATACTGTTCAATCAGTGGGCTTCATAAGAACCGTCACCAGCTTACAGTCCCCATGCCTAGCAGAAAAGTTCATCAGTGCCACAGAGAAGTCTTAAAGATGCCTGACAGAGGGATGAGTGTGCACAGCAACAACTCCCCACCCTTCACCGTTTCAGCAACAGTGGAACAACCACAAGAAGAGGATGGGGACATACTCCTTTTCTGCACTCTGGGGCTGGGAGACTTCCAAAACCTATTCAAGAAGGCACTATACACTACTTGTATAAAAGTGACTCATCAGGCGGCACTGAGAAGGCTGAAGGCCTCGGGGTGATCAGGTTTGTTTGGACCAGACTTCTAGGGGAGGAGTTTCTACCCAAACTTTATTTAGGTGGGCCTAAAAATAGTGTTGCTAAGAAAGGAAATGTTTGTGTACTGAATTTTTATAAGGTTTAGCAAAATTATCAATCTGGAAAACCAGATTGCAATACTACCTGGATCCGCTAGGGGCAGGCTAAATAAATCTAATTTTGTGATAAATTAGTGTTAGATCTCATACTTTGTGCCGTATTAAGTTGAAATTATCCTACACTAATGGTAACAGGTCTGTTATGAGTCACTGTAAATTTCAGTTGTATTCCCCTTTTATTATGCTGGATCATCATGCTACATGGTTTATAAAATATATTATAAAATACCCTATATTTTAATTTTATATAATAATTATATAATATAATATTTTAAAATATTATATTATAAAATACCCTTCAGAATACTCCTCTGAGCAGTAAATTTTCAAAATATTTCTGAGGGGTGTGACACCCTCCCATACCCTCCCCGTGCTGCGCACACCTTGGGCCTATGGCTACAGCCACGGACTCTATGGGCGAGGGCTGAGTACACCCTGGACAGCTCGCCAGGCCATTGCAGGGCCACCATTTGGTATGGTGTATTTCAGTCAAAATGACTCACCTGCTAACACCAGTGGGAGAATATGTCATGTTCTCTGTAAGATAAATGAAGATAGTAAAGTGATTTTTAATTTTTAATGATTGGTAATGATTCCCACTTCCTATGACTCAATGTTCTTATAGTTTTTATATTTTTATGTATTTTATTTAGTACTTTATTCTTTTTATTTTACCATCCATAGGAAATGTATAAAACGTTTTGTTTTATGATTTTATCTTTAGTTGTTTCTTTTTTAGATTTGGATTTTTGTCTTTCTTAAAATATCACAACATATTTTTATCATATATTTATCAACTTGTTGTATATGTACTTCTTGTAATATTTAATGTTTCTGAAATGATTCAATCTCTCTCTCGCTCTCGCTCTCGCTCTCTCTCTCTCTCTCTCTCTCTCTCTCTCTCTCTATATATATATATATATATATATATATATATATATATATATATATATATATATATACACACACACACATATAGTGTACAGTGAAGATTATACACCACCACTTTTTTCATAAAAGGGCTTCTAATGAACAGAAGGAGAAATTTATTTCTCTAATTTGTGGTGAAAATGTATTGAACAATGCTATTGTAGGCAACGGGAACCAAAAAAAAAATTCCGACAACTATATTAAGATGAAAGTATGGCTAATAAACAGAAACAATGAAAATACCAATTTGAAAGGTGTCGCAAATTTTATCCTTTTGCATAGCATGAATGAACTTCAAACCATATGGAATGCTTTAGCGAGTGAAGAAATAAAAAACCTTATTACACCATAAAAAGAATTCCTTACAATTTGCATCACTGTGAAATACACACACAGGACCATGCTTTGTGCAATTGTAGAATTCACACACAGCAGTAATACTGCACACACTTTATGCTCATCTGAAGGAAAGTTACATACCGGTTCTCACTTCCTTTTCAGTCTGGATCTAATGAATAGTGTGCATTCCATACAGGAAGTTGATTGCATAACACATATACGCATGCATACACTTTTTCATGATGTGAAGTCACATACAAGCAGGAACGTGTGTGTGTGTAGAGTAGTACTGATGTGTGTGAATTCTGTTCGAACAAACATTACCGTACACTTGTGTGTATATTAGCCAAACTACAAACATTAAAAAAAATTCCACTATTGCAAAATAACCTTTTGTAATCACATCCCTGACGGACTGCCAGAAAAGATTAAAGCATAATGCAATATAATTTCTCTCTCTCTCTCTCTCTCTCTCTCACACACACACACCCACAAGCTCTCTCTCGAAGACACACACATGCGTACACATACAATCTCTCTTTCATACACACACGCACACATAGTCTCTCTTACACACACGTATACATGCACACACAAAATCTCTTACATACACATACACTAAGAGGAAAATGATCATTTGACTTGTGTATCTGGCCTCTGCATTCATATATGTGCATTATAGTTATTTTTGCCTTGTTTAGAGATATGGTCTTGTGCAAGCCTCTCCATCTCAAAATATAATCATGAATGGAGAGGTTGTCCTCAGTTTAACCTTATGTGCCTGAGTGTTGTGCAGAGATAGTTCTGCTTATGAATAGAGTCTGTATCACCCAGCGGTTACTTCCAAAGTCTTTCATCTGCGAGGAGAGCTTTAAAAGGAACAGCAGGGAAAGATGGGTACCTCTTTTTCATAACCATTCTGATTGTGTGTTTGAGAGACAGATGTCTTGCATGTAGAAAATAAAGATTTCCATTCTTTGCTGATGACCTGACTCTTGATATGTTTTTTGTTAATTAATAGTAGCTAATTTCCATGACAACATGCGCGTGCACACACAATCTCTCTCTTACACACAAACGTGCACACACTATCTCTCTCTGTTAGACATATACATGCACACACAATCTCTCTCTTTCACACATACATAGATACATGCACACGCACAATTTCTCTTTCTTACACACAATTTCTCTCTCTTTCTCACACACGCACACAATCTCACTCTTACACACACACACAGACATGCACACACACAAGCTCTCCCTTACACAATCTTGCTCTCTTGCCCACGCACGTCTCTCCCTTACACACACACAGAGACACACAATCTCTCTCTTACACACACACACAACCTGTCTCTCTCTTACACAAACACATTCATGCGCACACACACACAAATGTCTCTCTTATGCACGCACAGTCTCTCTCTCTCTGACACGCATACATTTACACACACAATCTCTAACACATACATGCACACAGTCTCTCTTACACAAGTATACATGTATACTATCTCTCTTTCAGACACACACACACATGCACAAACACAATATATCTCACACACACACACACACACATGAACATACATGCACACATACAATCTTTCTCACACGATACAATCATCTCTCTCTTACATACACAATTACACACATGCACATGTTCAATCTCTCTCCTTTACACATGCAGACACAATCTCCCTGACAGACACACATGCACAGTCTCACTCTTACACACACAGATTCAAAGACACGTACACACAAGCACTCACACATACATGCACATGTACAATCTCTCTCTTACATACACACAGACACACGTACACAGACGCGCATGTACAATCTCTTTCACACACACTCAATCTCTCTTACATGCACACAAACAATCTCATGTACAATTTTGCTTTCTCTCTTTCCCACGCGCACACGTGCACATGTACAAGCTCTCTTACACACGTTTGCACACACACAAACATGCACACGTACAATCACTCTCTTTTACACACAGACATATATATATATATATATATATATATATATATATATATATATATACACATATACACTTGTAAACACACGCACTCACACACATGTTGCGGACATACAATCGCTCTTTTACACACACCCACACACGTACACATACAATCGCTCTCTTTCACACACAAACACACACATGCACATGTATAAACTCTCAAACACACACGTGCACACGTACAATCTCTTTTACACACACGCATACACATACAAGCCTGCGGACATGCAATCTCTTACACAAACGATATCTATCTTTTGCACACACGTACAATCTCTCTAACACACACACACATGCCCACGCACAATCTCTCTTTTGTACACACATACACGTGCACGTACAATCTCTTTTAGCACACATGTACACACACGTGCATGTACAATCTTGCTTTCTCTCTTTCACATGCACGCACACACACGTGCCCATGTACAGTCTCTTTCTTTCAGACAAACACATACATGCACAAGTTCAATCTCTCACACACACAATCTCGTTCACCTTCACACATGCACACACACACACGTTCACATACAATCTCTCTCTTTTACACGCACATGTAAACACACACGCTCACACACGCATATGTACACAAATGTTGTGGACATACAATCTCTTTTACACACAAACACATTCATGCACATGTACAATCTCTTACACACACATACATGCACACACAGTCTCTCACAAACAAGCGCGCACGCAATCTCTCTTAAACACGCACACATTCACACGCACAATCTCTCTCTCACACACACACTCTCTTACACACATGCACACACAGACACACAATCTCTCTCTCTTACAGACACATGCACACGTACAATCACTTCCACACACTCTCTCACACACACACGTACCATCTCTCTCAAACACATGTCCATGTACAATCTTACTTTTTCTCTTTCACAAGTGCACATGTACAATCTCTCTCTTTCTTTCATAAACGCACATGCACAATCTCTGTCTCTCTTTTACACATATACAAGCACGCACGATCTCACAATCTCTCTCCTAAACATGCACAGGCACAATCACTTACACACACAATCTCTCTCTCTTACACAGACGCACACACACACATGCACGCCCATAATCGATCTCTCTTACACATGCACACACAATATCTCTTACACATGCACACACATTCTCTTACACACACCCACACACATACATTCACACACACAATCTCTCTCTCTCTTACACACGCAGACACACATGTACACAAATGCGCACATACAATCACTTTCACACACACGTGCATGTACAATCTTACTTTCTTTCACACGCACGCACACATGCACATGTACAATCTCTTTCACACACACACGTTTGCACACACATGTACAACCTCTCTTTCTCTCTTTTACACACACGCACGCACGTGCACATACACCTTTGCACTCAAACACGTACATGTACACATACTATCTCTCTTTTACACACACATGCACACACAATATTTCTCTTTCTTAAACACACACACACTCACATACAGGTACACAGATGTTGCGGACGTACAATCTCTTTTACATGCACACACACACACGTGTGTGTAAATGTCTCTGTTTACAAACGATCACTCTCCCTTACACACACACACACAATCTCTCTCTTAAACACACATACGCACAGGCACAATCTCTCTTACCCACACACATACATGTGTACATACAATCTCTCTTTTACTTACACACATGTGTACATACAATCTTTCTCTCTTTTACACACACACAGGCACATACAATCTCTCTTTTTCTTTAAACACACATAAGTACACACACACATGCACTCACACACATACATGTGCACATACAATATCTGTTTTACACACAGACACACGCGCAAGTACAATCTCACTTTCACATACATGCGCACGCACAATCTTCCTATTTCACACACACACAGACACACGCACGCACATACACGTGCATCTCTCTCACATGCAGTCATACACACATGCGCACATACAATCTCTATCTTTCTATTTTACACACACACATACAATCCCTCTTTCTCAAACACACCCATGCACTCACACACACATGTGCACAAACAATCTCGCTTTCACACACACACACACACACACACAATCTTGCTCTCTCTCACACACATATTTCTTTACACACACGTGCGCACGTGCAATCTTTCTCTTTTATACACACGCGCACATGTAAAATCTCTCTTTTACACACACACGTACTCACACACACGTGCACATACAATCTCTCTTTCTCTTTTACACACATATACACACACGTACACACGCACTGTATGTACGCACACACAAACACACACAGAACCGTCTATATTCATTCACACACCTTCGCTTTATATTTGAAGAACCTGTAAGCTCTGAATTGGATTCCAGGCTCAGGTGTGAGACCCACACTACAGTTATGTTGTATAACTGTGTGTGTGTAGTCTAGCCATTCATCACAGTGTGGGGACATAAATCTCCAGGACGTAAATCATTACATTTTAAGGTGAAGATGTTTTAAGATTAGGGTGAGGTTATAGTAAGGCAAGTAGTGGTTATGTTTAGCGTTAGGGAAATTTCTAGTGTTTAGGGAAATTTCTCCAGGAAATTATACAAGTCAATGTATTGTCTCCCACAAGTTATGGAAACAAGACTGTGTGTGTGTGTGTGTGTGTGTGTGAGTGAGAGAGAAAGAGAGAAATCAGTAATCAATGTGGACTTGAAGTAGGTAAATCAGCAAGAATTTCCCAGGACCCCATGCTCAAGGATCACATTGATTACAGGTGAGAGAGACAGGTGATAGAGATAGGAGTTGGAGGCAGACAAAGAGACAAGTGATGGAGGCAGATAAGAGGGACATGTGAAAAAGAGGCAGGTTAGAAAGACAGGAGAGGGAGGCAGGTGAGGACGAGCAGATTGTAGGATTTTTTTTAAAGACTCATGCAGGAAGAGCAGGCAGAAATTCTCGGGCAGATCACAGACATCTGACTCAGCATTATGCAAGTGTAGAATTGTCTAAGAGCTGCTGCTGTAATGATAAAGACTGACCTGTTGTTCATCCCAAGACTCTTATTCATAATCTGCTCATCCTGCACATCCTGTACACACACTCTTTATTTTTCTACAACTGTACACTGGAATGATTTAAGAATTAGAATGGGCCGCATAGTGGTGTAGTGGCTCGCACATGCGCCTCACAGCATCAAGGTCGTGAGTTTGAGTACCAGGGTTGACCAGGATGCTTGTGTGGAGTTTGCATGTTCTTTCTGTGCTTGTGTGGGTTTCCTCCAGGTACTCTGGTTTCCTCCCACAGTCCAAACACATGCACGTTATACTAATCAGCTGTTCCAAATTGCCCTTAGGTGTGAGTGTGAATAGTTGTGTGTGTTGGCACTGCGATGGTCAGGCAAGCTGTTGAGTGTACCCCGCCCTTGCTTTAAATTTACTAAAATCAAGAGGTGACACTTATGTGTGCGTGTGAAAATTACTAAATTACTTTATTCCTAATCTACCATACTTCATCTCACTCTCCATCGAGCAATCACAATCAGTGGGAAAATATTTCATGTCATTTTCTGAACTGCTTTATTCTTTATTAGGGTCATGAGGAGACTGCAGCCCATCCCAGTTCATTCTGGGCAAAGGCAAGGTACACCCTAAACAGCCGTCCATCACAGGACCCGTGAGAAAATATATAAAATAGAATCACCATTTTTATTATCTGTACAATCAAATTGAAACATATGCTGTGCTCATGAATGTTGTTTAGACTAATTTATTATTTAATCCAACCTTACTGTACTAATAACAATGCCATAAAATATTTTATCATAGAATCACTGAAAACAACTAATCATTAAAACAACACAGTGATGACAAAAACAGATCTATTCCGTCTTTCTAAGAAGACCTACTCTTCTTTTCCCAATACACATGGAAAATGATTTATAAAATATTTTTAACTCAAACACTAAATAGAAGAGTGTTACTTAATAAGATTCAGCTGTGTGTTATGATAACGCTGGATAATGGGGTCAGGATCATTGGCATGAGCATCTCAACATGGGGGAGACAGAGAGAGAGAGAGAGAGAGAGAAACTGGGGGGACCCAACACCCAGACAGAGTTAACTAGGCCCCACAACTCATTACCACATCCTGCAATATCTCCAAAACACACATACACAGACGTAGACTTTTTTATTTTAATAGACTCAAATGGAAAATTTTTAGATGAAAAAAAGCATTTCCCTGGACACAGAGTCAGTAAAATGTGGTGTTTGAACTGATCACGAAGACCATTTCAGATGAACCAAGCCACATTATCATTCACATCGGCACTAACGATCTGAGAACACAACAGGAAAGACTAGCTGAGTCTATTATAAAAGTGGCACAAACTGCCACTTACAAGTTCCCCTCTTCCAAAATTATAATTTCTACTATCCTACCCTGCCACCATCTAATGGATCAATGCAACCATCACCCGCGCTGTGCATTAATGCCAAACGTCCATCTGGCACATCACCCCAACATCAGCATTTACAGCCTCCATGACCATGTTCACTTACGCAAAGACACAGTAGGCACGTTTGCAAAGAACCTTAAAGATGTGGCTCTTGGACGCAACCCAGAGAGCCCCCAAAGTCAGCCTTCACAGACCCCTCCACACATCACCGAGGATTGGACCAGAACCAGTTGCCTATCACCACTGTCCGCACACATCTAAAGTGTCCCCAGCACAACGACCCCTCACCTCCCTCAGAGACCCTTTCACGCGGGTGAGACTAGTGGTGTAATAGGTCCAAACATATCTCTGATCCATACCCCGGTCTCAATGAGATGGCTCACTAAACATTTCTGCTTCAGGAATATTACCACGGCTTTTTTAATCTGAGAAGCCGAGGTGATATTCTCATATCCAACCTGCTTACCGACTGCAATAAGCACATCCTCAACACTTGCCTTTGCTTCAGGAACGCACCTGATTCCGCAAGTGAAAGGGAAGGGCCACACTCAGTCAGGTGAACCCATTCCTACACCCAACCATGACACTACTTTCCTCATAACAAAAAAAAAAGAAATTAAATATTAACTTTAATATTTAAAGCAAGAGAAAAAAAATAATTAAAGTCTGAAAAAAAGAGATAGTTCCCAAACTGTCAAGCGCTCACTGTGAACACTCACATGGTCCCACTACTCCCAGCATGCACCAGAGAGAGATAGTGTGTGTGTGAAAGAGAGAGAGACAATATATGATAAGATTAATATATGATTAGGCAGAATTGTGGTGATGAGCTCATTGCCGTGATCACAAAAATTTGTGCCATTACAAATTTTCCCCACCACAGAGTTGTGTAATACACAATGACACACACGCAAGAGCTTTAAAAGTGCACCAGCCCCACACCTTCTCACAGACTCTCATACTCTCTCTTACACTCTCACATACCTGATACAGAACACGGCGGATAAGACTACAATTAAGATTCAGCGCCAGTGGTAGTAGCATTAAAATTAGCATTCATGATTTTTCAGTCTTTAAGCATGAACTGCAGGACAATCTCTGTGTTTGTGCTCCTGGCTCTCATCACCATGATAGCAGGTAATATTTTCACACGCACACACACACACAGGAGTGACTGTGGTTATTTAGGGAGCAGACTTGAACTGCTGTCTCTGTAAAAGTGTTTGTTTTTAATTGAACGAGTCAACAAAGAAAATACTAAAACTATATAACAAAAAATAACCTACAGTATAACCATTGTGTATTAAGTTGTTAACATAGCCAAGAAAAAAGAAAGAAGTTACTAATACATCTACTTTTAAAGCTTGTGTTTAATGTGCGTGTGTGTGCATGCATGCGTCTGTGTATGTGTCTTACAGGAATGAGTGTTGAGCCGCGGTGTCGCTGTAGTGGAGTTGAGAGTCGCCGTGTTGGGAAACTGATTGAACGTGTTGAACTTTTCCCTCCAAACTCACACTGCACGCACACTGAGATCATGTGAGTCTCCCCACTTATACACTAATAATGGTTTAAAGTTTAACATTTGCTTCATAATTATACATGATCTGAAAAAGTGTAAATGTTACCTTTTGTCTGTTTGTGTATATGTGTGTATTAGTGCCACGCTGAAGGGCAGCGGTCAGCAGATCTGTCTAGACACTAAAGCACATTGGGTGAAGAAGGTGATTGAGAGGATGATGGCAAAGTAAGCAAACACACAGATGCGCACACACACACTTTAATTTACAAGCATCGTGTTAATTTGTGTCTGTTTTGTGTTTTGCAGCCATTTGCCCTGAACCCTAAATGACTAACCTGGCCTATGTTGTGCGAGGTTAACCTCTTTAATTTATTTTTTTATTTAAGTATTTATGTCATTATTTATTGTCATGTTGATGTTTCATTAAAATTAATCATAAATGCATGTTGTGTCTTTTAAGTTTGTATCACCTCCTAGAGCTAACTCTTGGAATGTTTCAAGTTTATTTGTCATATACAGGAAACAATAAATCATCACTACCGGCAACGAAATTCTTGGACTCAGGGCCCTCTCCATATTGCACTTAAGATATATATATATATATATATATATATATATATATACACACACACATAAATATATATGGTATATACATATAAAATATATATATATTTCTCCTGTAGTCCACGATGAGCTCCTTGGTCTTGTTGACATTGAGCAGCAGGTTGTTGTTTTGGCACCTTGATGTCAGGGCTCTCAACTCTGCTGTGTAAGCAGACTCGTCTCTATCTGAAATGCAGCCGATGGTGGTGGTGGTGTCCTCTGCAAATTTGATAATGTTGTTGGAGCTGTATGTGGCCGTACAGTCGTATACAGCAGGAGAAACAACAGACCAATGAGGAGTTGCAGGGTTGAGTCTGTTTCTTTTTTCTCTTCTGCCATTTTGTTTGTAGGTCTGCGATAAGACAGGTCTCACACTCTGTGTTCCTGTACAATCTGTTGTTTTCCACATTGTTATTCGTAATTAATGCTCTATACTGTTTGTTCAGTAGCACCACTCATATTGTAATCTAAGCATGGATTTTTAATACCAAAATGCACGACTTTGCATTTTGCACTATTAAAACCAAGTAATCACTCATCAGACCAGCATATTAACCTATCAAAATAACATTGTACAATATCATGGTCCACAAGTGACAAAATTGGGTAGAATAACTTAGTATTGTCTGCAATGATTTTAAAACTTGTAGAAATACTTGCTGGTAAGTCATTGATAAAGCATAAGAACATAATACTAATCCTTGTGGAACTCCTCTAGTTACTTGACAGACTGACGATTTAGTACCATTTATACACACTGTTTTTTTTCTGTCACGTAAGAAATCTTCGATCCAGAAATTCAATTTACCAATTATTCCATATTTGTACAATTTATAGGATAACCTGGCATGTGGGACAGAATCAAAGTCTTTATGGCAATCAGAGTACAATACACCAAAATGTAGGCCATCATCATAAAGCCTGGTCCACTCTTCAAGACTACATAAATTCATCAGACATTAACTAGACTTTCTGTAACCATGTTGATCATCACAAAAACCTCATTACCTTCTATAAAGTCTACAATTTGTTGATGTATTGTCACATTCCTTTTTATTTATATGTATACATTTATATCCTGACAAGCCTGTTTCGTGGTTGCCCACTCATCAGGGGATTTATTAAGAGCATTCTTTTACCACAGTATATATA
>JAOUQZ010029501.1:0-14501 GCA_028564935.1 Neosilurus hyrtlii
ACTGAATGATCAAAATCAATGTCAAACTGGCCAAAACATTCAATTTCAGTGGGGGTTGAATAATTTTGAACACAACTATATATATATATATATATATTTGTTATTTAATTGATAATTTTGTTGTTGTTTAGTTTTGTATGTATATATTATTATTATTATTTTATCTATCTATCTATCTATCTATCTATCTATCTATTTATTTATTTATTTATTTTCCCTTCTTTTTTTTCTGTCTCTGTGACTGTGTATTCATCACTTCGATAGATGTTATCATATGTTTGTGATATGTCTTTTTGTTCTGGCCATTATAAAACAAAATCTTGATTCTTCATTGCTTTATATCTATAATGTTTCTGTCTCCTCTTTTTTCTTTTCAGTTTTCCTTTTGCTTCGGATTACTGACTTCTTTCTTTTTCTGTCCCCTCCAGTCAAGTACAGCAAGATTACATAGATTCCATAACAAAAATCAACAATAAATAAATAAATGAATCAGAATATCAAGAGGAGCCTTATACCCATAAACCTCCTCTTGGAAAAGCAAATTTGTATAGCACAATGCTGCAACCAGACTACCATTCTGCTTGCTGTGATGCTGGACAAGACAAAAAAAGTCTTTGAAATTACCGTGACACAATTATCCATGCGGCATGAATTAAAGCACAGTTGTAACTTATCCAGCTTGTTTTTGAATGACTGAGAGTTCGTGAGAAATAGGCCTGAATGGCTAGGTTGTAGGGGTTAGCATTAGCTTAGCCTTTGACCCTGCTCTCTTCTGTTTCCTGTGCCATCGCTGCCTGTGCCACTTCAGCAGGGGGAAGGAGAGAGAGAGAGGTCCAGAGGCTTATGTATCTCTGCGGGAATGAAGTCCCAGTTACTATTATTGTCGGATGTGGAGCAGTAATTGTCCAAAATCATGAGCAGCTCGGCCCTGCCATACTGCACATGTGCAGCTACCAGGGACTTAGCATGGAAAAATAAGAATATACTACATAAAGAAAATAAAAGACATAGTTGCTAAAACACCAAGCTGCCATTGTGCTGTTGATATCTATCTTTTAAAATTATTTATTTTTTGATTTGTGTTTGTTTGTTCTAAGTTTAGCATTACATAAACATACCACATATTTTATTTGCTTACTTATATCCACATGAAATAGCTTAATGAAGGAAATGAGGAATAGAGAAGCTGCATATTCAACCAGGAAGCACAGTGATTCAGAGGTTAGCACTGTTACCAAATGTGTTCTATGTGTTGTAGGCAAATGGAGAGAGTGGGGTTTGCATATTCTCCCCAGATTTCCTTCAGGTACCCTAGTTTCCTCCCAGGGTCCACAAACATGCACATTAAGTCAACTGGCTACAAAGTTGCTAGGTTGATATGTGTGTTTGATATGTGAGTTTGTCTCTGTGTTAGCCCGGCAGTGAACTGGTCACCAGTTCAAGGTGTACCTTGACTTCTGCTCAAAGTCATCTGGAATCGGCCCCAGTTTTCCCCACAACCCTAAAGGATAAGCAGAATAGCTTATAGATGTATGAATATATTGGTCCAAATACAGACACTTGAGGAACACCTTTAAAGCTTAGGGTTTGACAAAACCCTGAAAGGACACTACATTTTCTTTCATTGTGCAAATTATTTTAAGATCACCATCAATAGACAGCTTTAGAGGACAATGCCACATAAGGACAAATGTTATCTGATAAAATTATTTACAGCTTTGTGTATCTTATTACACTGTTTATTGTTTTTCAAAAGCTTTATCTTAATAAACTTGCTCAAGGACAGATTTCTATCATAAATAAAACTCTGTGTCTGAACCAAAAAATAAAACAAAATATATGAGCAAGTATTATGAAAAATGTACACTGCTTTAAGCTGAAGTTTCAAAAAACAAGTTTGCAATGTTACTTAGGCAACAGGAATGTTATGAAGAGTTACAGACAGACTAAACCACTGGGATGACATCAATCTTTGGGAATTTTGAAAGTCATTTTACTGGCTTGGACAAAAACAGGATTAGTATGTGTGACGCAAAACTACAATCCAGATACATCTGGCCTTTCATTGACAGACAGTAAAGACCATAGTACAACTTAATTTAGGGCTTCCATTCACTGATGCCAGGTTTCTCACATAAAACTGGCCTCAAGTAGATGTGGGGATACCCACAAGTTCCAGGCTAAAGTGATCAATGTTGCACTTTTTCTAAGTGAAAAAAGATTGCCTCAATGTCCGATTTTACACGGGCAATGGGAAACAACACCCAGAACAACTTTTGGCTGGAGTAAGTTGTGGCAACTTTCATATGCTTTTTACCAGCAACTCTCAAATCCATATCAAATCAGAAGCTAGAGTAACAAAACACAAACATGTATTTGTAAATTACTGATCAGAAACAAAATGCTGGGTAAGAGTGTAAGGCATGCTTTCACATTTTTCAGTGATTGCAAAGCTTTAGAAAGGAAGGAGCTGTGACAAAAAAAAAGATTAAAAAAATCATACATATTAATACAAATGTATGGTGTCATTTCAAAATGTTCAGTTAAATACTGATCCATGCCGTGAAAGCCTGTAATGCAATCCAATAACCCGGATGGGCGCTACTGTACACAAGTCAAACCTCCCACTTGACACCGATTGTGATCAGCCAGAAAGTTGGAACAAGATGCTTCAAAGATCTTGCAGCTGAGTGTAGCACAAAGGAGGTGCTCGATAGGATGGTGCTGGAACAGTCCATTGCAAGGCTAGCAGCAAGAACAACAGAGTGGGTAAAACGGCATCAGCTGGCGATGCTAGAGCAGGTGACTGAGCACACGGAGGATCCCCTGGCTGCATTTCTAATAACAGACTGCCCCCCTCAACCTCTCCTCTCTACTGTTCTCTTCTTCTCTCTTCTCTTTTCCTCTCTTCTCTTTTCCTTCTTTCTTTCTTTCTCTCTTCCTCTCTCTCTCTCTTTGAAGCACACAAGGAATACACATAAATAGTCAGAATATATTACAGAAAACATTATATTCTTTCACAGAATAAATTACAGAAAAACCTTTTGATTTGTTTTTGTTTGAGTTTTTGTTCTTGTGCAGCAAATAGCAGTTCAGAGTATTCAGCTTGTGCGAACATGACGGAGTATGATCTTGGGAAGGGTCATCAATGACTCCATAGTGCTTCTCGGTGACTTCAAAGCTTGAGGGGTATGACTGGGAGGACTTACCCTCTGGTCTGGAGTAATATCTGATGGAATGTTATTAGACTTCTGTGCACGCCATGAATTGTCAATAAAATGAGATGCTTTCATGAAAAATCTTGGGTCAGAAAATAAAGCAAGAATCGATTTTTTGATAATATCACTAACAGGATATTTTTTTTGGACACTCAGACTAAGAGGGGGCTAGAGTTTTTAGGTGATCACCAATTTATAGTGATTTATATTTATTTCACATATGTTTCGGATAGCATAAGAGTGTGTGATAGAGACCAGTTTGAAAGGATTTCTCTTGTGTACAAAGCCCAAAGGGTTATATCAAGTGCATTTGCAGAAGCAACAAATTGGACATGGAAGGAACTTGAGGAACCCGTGAAAAAAGGGGGCAGCTGTGGCCTAATGGTTAGAGAAGTGGCTTTTGGACCAAAAGGTCATTGGTTTAATTCCCGAATCATCAGGAAAAATGTGTCGAGGCTGGGGAGTGAGCTGCACCTTCCCTTCCTCCATATTCATGGAGGCCCTTGAGAAAAGCACCTAAACCTTAACTGCTCTCAGGGCACGGCAATATGTGGTAGCCCACTGCTCCAAGTGTGTGTGCTCACTGTTTATGTGTGAGTGCTCACAATGGATGGGTTAAATGCAAAAGTCAAAGTGTCCCTTGCAGAATAATACAGTATACAATAAACTACAAAATGTAACTTAATTAATTGAGAAATCAGTCAGTGCTATACAGGGGCTGTTTACCTTTGCTAAGTCTTGGAGGGAGAACCTTGAAAAACTCAGGGAACATTTCAGGTTCAGGGAACCAAGACATTTCTAGATTTATGGCTGTTGGTAATTTATTTAATTCTGGGGGTATTGTGCGCCCCTCTTTCCAGGTACTGCCCTCCTCCTGCCTTGCCATTGAGGAGAGTGATCAGGCAGACCTTTGTTAAGCCTTCTTGTGATCACTTCTTGTAATCACTGGATATAAAAGTTGCAGGAAAAGGCAAGCAGTGCTAGTGAGCCAACTGACAGCACCAACAAGCTGTGCGATTCTAACAGTAATAAAGCTGTGTGTTTTGCTTCTCTTTAACAGCATGTAGGCTGTAGCCTGTTTGCCACAGTTAATAGGTTAATATTAACCCCCAAGTGGAGGGAAGAGGGTAGGCCACTGATAGTAATTTTTTGTTCTTTCATTTTTTATTTAGTAGGTTTTCTTTTGTCTGCTTCAGATAATATATCTTGTGCTGTGTTTGTATCTTGGTTTTCTTACCAGTAACATCATTCAACACTACCACTTTCCACATTTTCTTCTTTCCCCCAGGTTTAATTACTTCTGCCAGGAGGTGCTTTACACCTCTGGCAAAAGTATTGTGGTCATCTTAATTCATTTTTCTATTTGTTTGTTAGTGAACCATTTTCTGACAAAACTAGCAGATGAATTTCATGGCAGACATGGTCAATGTGTTTCCCCAGCCAAGTCCTGGAAATGATTTGTTAGGTAAATATTAAAGCTAATATATATGTCTTAATTAACAATGCAAAATCATGTAAATTGTTTGGTTGGCATATATAAATACATCCATGGCTTTTTTTTGACCAATACACACTGTGGTTTTTAAAGCCAGCTGAGAAACTTCAGTGTATTCCGAACATTCCCGAGTACACCCACATCGGAGCCGAAGTCACGTGACGATGTGACATAGACTCCAGAAAACAACAGTCTAGCTTTGCTGCAGCAGTCAGTTTCGGCGTAAAATGCCGAAGAGAGTGTTTTCGGGAGCATTCGGAGAGCGGGAAGTTAAAAGTGTCCTGGTTCATTAAGGGGGACAATGTGAGTGCAGTACGACCCCGGTGCACTCTAGTACTTACAATGTTATCACTTTATGCTCGTAATCATGGTAAATAAAAAGCTTAATACACGTCCTTTAATATCAGAGCAAATTCAAAAAAATTCTCCCTTTTTTACTCTTTTTTTACGTTGGGCATGATTATGTTTTAAGATGGGGGTATAACTGTGTCAGGTTATAATAAAATCTCTAGTTTTAGCCAGCATTTTTGGTTAATCAATTTACCACTTAGCATTATACATATGTGCCTGGTGCAGGTACCTTGCACTCGGACTGCTTTCTCATATATATTTGCAATCACCAGCCCCCTAACCCAGTCATCTGGACTTACACACAGGTCAGTGTGTTCTCTCCGTTCCTGCTTTTGGTTTTCATGAATAGGAAAGAAGCATTCAAGGTCTTAAAGAGGTGGCTTTGGCCAGCTAAAACTAATATCCCTGATATTTACAGATGATGCCCTTCTGCCATTAACCAAACTCAGTTTTCTACAAATACTGAAATATTTTTGCATGAACCTGATGTGTGAGCATTGGGAGATGAATTTTAGCTGAACAACATTCTCATAGTTATTTGGTCTGTGCTTTTTAGAACACTTAAAAAAGGAGGGGCAGGAAAAAGAACGAAAAACTTCAAACAAAAAGTACAATGCTGATTAACAGGACTTTCCTGGGCTCACAGGTTTTGCTACATCGAGTTCCTCGGGTACATTTGTGGTGGTGTGCTTGTGTTGTGCATGCAATCATATATGGTATTTTATCAAATATTTGGGTATGCCCATTAGGCTTCATACATGCAGTTTACAGCCCTACTATTTGACTCTGTCTGTTTTATATTATGTCCTCAATTCTTTTATCTATTTCTTTTCTCTTTTGTCTCCTTGAGAGTTCATACTTTATTACATTTATTGTTTTTTAAAGTCAAAGCTGTATTTCCTAGTTTTATAGGTCTTTGTACTGTCTGAATTTGACCCCAATGAATTCCCTAAATTGTCCTAGTTTAATGTTGGCTGTGTATGTGTTGACCCCTTCTAAAACGTTGAATATGATATTCAGATTTGCCTTTTTGAAGGATTGTTTACTTACATGAGCACTGAATTATTATTAATATTAATTAGCAGGGAGAAGCCACTGGCAATTTAGCCTGTCCTCACACCTAGCCAAGCCTTTTTTGTCTTCAGCCAGGCAATGTACCTAATGCTGTCTCTGGCTACAACCATAATCATGTTCACCACAATCCCATTTTAGACCATGTTATATACTATATCTACCCTAGGATTATAAAGAAAACAGATATGTAGCCTAAGTGGTGCATGGGTTTATTGGTTGGGATATGCAGGTCCAAAGAGATAACAAGGGATTATGTTGTAATTAAATGCTGTTTTATTATACATGAAGGCAGTCAATGGCGAGTTCACAGAGGTCATTATTCTATTATTAAATTTCTGACCACAAGAAGGCACAAATCTTTTGGTTTACTTGGAAAGGCTTGTTAAGATTCTGTCAGAATTCCCACAGAAACACACTGGTTACACATTTTACATATACTTCAGTCAATATTTGCAAAACGCCAATCTTCATCCTGGTATGTGAAATGTCATTACTCATTCTCACTCATTTACTGAACCACTTAATCCTATTAGCTAATTAGCCTAACATGTACATCTTTGGTCTGTGGAAGGAAACCTATGCAAGCAGAGGAAAAACATACAAACTCTACACAGAAACACCTAAGCTGAGGACTCAAACCCAGTACCTTCTTGTAGTAATTCAACACTACTGTGAAAATAGGATTAAACACGAAAAAAGAACATGGACATGTGACACTACGAGGTAGCCAGGATTGACTTTCTTATTGAATACAACTGATGCATGTCACTGTTTGAAATTATAACGCAGAAATACGTTTCATTTTGCTTAGTATGTGAAATGAAATTGGACCTACTGTACACCCCTGCGGGACACTGCCAACAACAGAAAGGTGACGGATTAAAAATAAATGTATGGTTAATGCAAACTGCATTTGAATACACAGATTCTATGCCTAAAATAATCAGGTTAGACCTTACATTTCATATTACATTCTTTTTTTATACTGTCAGAAAAGTATATTAATCAACATTAGTAAACAATATTTGTAAAATTATGCACATACTACAAATTATTTGTTTATTTACCATGTCACTGAAGCTATAAAGGTACAATTAGCAGGAAGGGCAGGGTTTTTTGGTATGTTTTATACATTTATATTGAGGTAAGGTTGAGGTGAAATTAAACAAGATAAAACTGAAGCTGATGATCTGAAGGACATCACAATGTTTCCATGATAATTTAATCTGGCATCCAAAGTGAATAGCATTAAATATTAATAACAGAAATAAGAAATTAAGAGTTAAAAATTCTTTAATATTTATTTTTTTATAATAAAAAAAAACAATAATTACGCAAATATTATATATATATATACATACAATATATACAAATATTTAAAATATTCAAAATAAAAAGTTTGATGCTTTGTACCATAAATAAAAAACATAAATATAAACAGAATGCAATGATTGCAAATCTCATATACACATATTTTTTACTTACAGTAGAACATTCACAGGTGAGACATTTTACTATTTCAAGAAAAAACATTTGCTTGAATTTAATGGCAGGCACACGTCTCAAGACATTTAGGAGAGGGCAACAAAAGGGTTGAAAAGTACGGGGTACTCAAAAGAAATAGAGGGAGCAACAAAAATTTGGTTAACTGGCAACAGATACATGACTGGTATAAGAAGAGCATCTGGGCTTTCACCACTGGGGTTCACCAATCTGCAAGGACTGCATCTACAAATTGTGGACCAATTTTAGAATAATCATTAATTTAAAATTGAAAAGCCTTTGGATATTGAAAATTTGGTCCTCGATGGGATCAGACCCTATGTTCCCCATTACCTATGTTCCCCAGTCCTTAATGAATTAAATTAAATTAATAATTAAAAGGATCTTCGAAGTAACAATTTATGGAATATTCATGATTTGACATTTTCAGTGTTAATAGGGTTAGGGTTAAGAACATAGGTACTGAGGAACATAGATACTGGGGAGCATAGGTACTGGGGAACATAGTACTGGGAAATATAGGCACTGGGGAACACAGACATGGACCCTCCTCGAGGACCCCCTTTCCTGCACATTTAAGTGCTTCCCCTGCTCTGTCACACCCACTTTAAGTTGTTTTCATCTATATATCATACAGTAAGTTGTGAGAAGCCTTCTTAGGCAACTGGATATCACTGGAACAGCTGTGGGTCTTCCTTGAGCAGGGTTGTGAGGGTTGCTCCTGTCAGTAGAACTGCAGAACCGTCAGTAGAAATTGGCAAAACCCAGAAAATGGTGAAGCTCTTTGGCTATGGTGGGAGTGGGCCATAAGGTTTCTGCAAACACTTTTGTCCATTTCCCCTCCATCAGAACTAGTTATGTAACTCAGGAAGGACACTTGGTTGGACAAGAAATTCACATTTTTTTTGCTTTGACAACGAGTTGATGCTCGACAGAGATGAGTGACAACACAATTAACTCACTTAAAGTGGCTTTTTAGGTCAGGGAAGTAAATCAAAACAGAAAATGTTGCATCCTCATACCTCATCCAACATATCATTAATCAGGCACTGTAATACCCTACGTGTGCAAGATAACCCATATGGAATTTTTCAGCTTATAGATGCTAGAGCTGTGGTGCTCAAGTGCCGCTTTTCCACTTGTCCCCTTGACACATCTGCACCATGTTGTATGTGCTGCATAGGTCAGGCAACACATAGGTGGAGAAGCCATTGGGAGATCAAAGTTGTTACAAGTCTGAGGGAAAAAGTGGCATCGGTAAAGCATATGTCACAGTAATTTGGTTAAGTCTCAGAACATGCATAGGTTACTGAGGACCCCATCCTCTCTTTTCCACATATAAGAACCCAGTTAATAAGTTATTCCTTACTATTGCTTACTGTTCTGTTCTAATAAGGGATACATCCAACAGCAAGGGGGTGAGGTACTGGACAAGGGGTTGATGGCATAGTTGTAGGGACTATGAGGTGGGGGATCACTGGCTTTCACCTTGATATAGTATACCCCAGAAATGCTGACAGGGACTATTCTTTAGGGATTCATTACTGAGGTGTATGCCACGGTATACTTTGGGATGAGCAGACAATTTTGGAAACTTTTTTTTTCTTTTTGATCATTTTAGGAGATCACTGACTTGCCAGAATATCTAATAGTCATGCAGTTGTATTAATGGGAACCACATAATAATGAGTTGTTTCTTTGTTGTGACCAAGAAAGAGATGGTTCCTAGATGCAAGGATTTTGCCAGGTTTCTGTGGTGTGATAGGAATGATGTGATGTAATAATGCGATTTTGCCACTTGCAATGAGATCTTCATTAATAGTGTGAATTTTTAAAGGATGCTGGAGTGGCTCTATGAAGATTTGCAGTCTCTGAACTGTGTTTCAGTCTGTGAAGTTCCCAGTGGTTCCAGAGTGGATCAGGGCTGAAATAACAAGGGCAGAATCAGAAGGGCTTAGCTGTAAACCATGTATGAATGACTGATTAGAAAAAGGCTGAAAATAAATTCACAAAGGGGGTGGTGGGGGTATACAGTGAACTCTCAGCCAATGGTGAAATCATGGTGCCACAACTTTTTGTGGGACACTGAGAAATTACATGCTTCCACTATCCACAGTAATAAAACAGTCTCTCCTGCCTTTGCTCATGATCTGAAAGACTTGACTTGGCTCATGAAACTTCAATGGGTTATTGAATTTCTGTGCTACTTGGGAGCTCGAATGCAATGTTTGTCTAATCCTTACCAGATGGTTTACTTGAATATAGATATCAGTAACAGAGTTGAGGGAGGTCTGATCATCACAACAAGCCAGCTCTGTAAACACATCGGGACTCAGACCTTGGCAAAATACAGCTTTTAAAGCAAATTAGTTCCAGCTGTTCATGTTGAGAATTAAATGACATACTCCACAATATTATTTTACCATTGTATTCTGAGTGAAGGAACCTCTCTTCTTTCTGGGCTGTGGTTAGAAACCAAGCGAAGGTGATCCAGACACTGTTCAATGCCTTGCTTTCATAATGTGTTGGCGTACTTTAGTGCTTTAACATTCAGAAGGTTAACAGGAGGGGCAGTGGTGGCTCAGTGGTTAAAGCACTGGATAACTGATCGGAAGATCAGGGGTTCAGGCACCAGTAACACCAAGCTGCCACTGTTGGGTCCGTCAGCATGTCTCATTGTATAAAAAGTGATAAATATAAGTTGCTCTGGTTAAAGGTGAATAATGTAAATGTAATGAACTGGGCTATGTTTTGCTAGTCTCCACTACTTGGTTAAGAACATACAATGTATTTACATATTATAAAGTTGTCACAAACTTACTGAGCAAGAATAATGTAATGACTTGTATGTTTGACAAAGTTTTTAGCTTCTTAAATATTACCACAAGATGTATTGTCAGTAAACTGTTTTTACTATTTTTATTGCTGCCCGAATGAAAGTATGTTTTCTTTTATCAAGTGAGGGGGCCATTTATGCATGATGATGCAGAGAGACACAGTAGGTAGGCAAAGCATGTATTTCTCTGAGTAGTTTAGTTGTGATATCTTTTTAAGGAAATCGAGGAGAAAAATGTCAAAGAACCTATAGATTGTTATGATATTCGTCCATAAACATTTGAACCATTTTTTCCAGCAACACACATAAGCAAAGTTCTGACACATAATCCGATGCTTGTGGCGGTGACGTAAGCACTCAGCAGGCTCAGGACATTCAACCAGATTGCAAAATATTGACCTTTAAATATAGTCCATAAGTTCAGTTACATTTTCAACATTGAGTTTTATTGTAAATTTACGCACTTGATTTGCAAATGTGAGGGGCTTAGTAAGCCCTGCATTTGTTCATTCAGTTTAGGCCCACTGGATGACATAACTTTTTCAGCCCCTCACATATACAGTTGCTTAAAAAGTCTTAATCCAACTTAAATGCACAACTTAGATAGATTCAAGTTTCAAGTTCAAATTTCAAGTTTATTTGTCATATACAGGTAACAATGAAACATCACTTCTGTCAATTAAATTTTTGGCCTCAGATCCCCCTCAAAATTGCAGTTAAGAAACAAATATTGTACATGAATTTAAAATTGTGTTAACATATAAAGTAAGAATAAAAACTATATGAGTAAAATGAATAAAAACAGAATACTAATAGAAATACTGAAAAGGATAAAAACAGAATACTAATAGAAAAATCATAAAGTGGTTGTAATGCAGAGGTAGTGTGCATGTACTGTGTGTATAATAAGTGTGCAAGAAGTGTGCAGATTGTCCGTTATTTCAGCAGTTCAGTAGCCTGATGGCTTGCAGGTAGAAACTGACCCTAAATCTGCTGGTGCGAGTCCGGATGCTCCTTTACTGTCTACCCGACGGCAACAATGTGAAGAGTGTATTGTTGGGGAGGCTGGGATCAGAGAGCATTCGCTGGGCCTTTTTCCTACAGCACTGAGTGTAGAGGTCCTGGATGGCTGGCAGTTCAATCCTGGTGAGGTGTTGTGTTGATCTGACCACCCTTTGTAGAGCTTTGCGGTCCAGAGCTTTACAGCTGCCATACCATGTAGTGATGCAGCCAGACAGAATACTCTTGTTGGTGCATCGGTAAAGAAAGAAGAGCCGTTGTCTCTCTGCTTTTGTGATCACACCCATGTGATGTGACCAGGTCAGATCCTCAGTAATGTTGATCCCCAGGAATCTGAAGTAACTGACTCTCTCCATCTCTCTCCAATCAATGTGGATAGGGGTGTGTCCTCCACCCTGCAGTCTCCTGTAGTCCACGATGAGCTCCTTGGCCTTGCTGGCATTGAGCAGCAGGTTGTTGTTCTGGCACCCTGATATCAGGGAACTCAGTTCTGCTTTGTAAGCAGACTCATCTCCATCTGAAATGCAGCCGATGATTGTGGTGCCATTTGCAAATTTGATAACGGTGTTGGAGCTGTGTGTGGCCATACAGTCATGAGTGAACAAGGCATACAGCAGGGGGCTGAGCACACATCCCTGGTGGGCACCGGTGCTCAGCGTCAGTGTGGAAGACGTCACACCGCCGATCCACACCACCTGTGATCTGCCCGTCAGGAAGTCCAGGATCCTGTTGCATAATGAGACATTGATATGTAGATGCCAGAGCTTCATGACAAGCCTGAATGGAATTATGGTGTTGAAAGCCGAGCTGTAGTCAGTAAACAGCATCTGCACATAAGTGTTCTTTTGGTCCAAGTGTGAGAGAGCAGTGTGCAGAGCCAGTGGTAGTGCATCATCTGTGGATCTGTTTGACCGGTAGGCAAATTGAAATTGGTCAAGTATAGCAGGCAGTGAAGATGTGATGTAAGCTTTGACTATATGCTCATAGCACTTCATGATGATGGAGGTGAGTGCTACTGTGCGATAGTCATTGAGGCAGCTCACATTAGGTTTCTTAGGGACAAAGACGATGGTGGGCCTCTTGAAGCATGTGGGGATGACAGACAAGAGCAGGGAAAGATTAAAAATGTCTGAAGATATCTGCCAGTTCCTGAGCATATGCTTTGAGAACACAGCCATGAATGTTGTCTGGTCCAGGCGCTTTCTGTGTGTTTACGTTTATAAAGTATTTACACACATCTGCCCAATGGATCTGAAAAGGTCAGCTGTTCTTCTCTGACAGAAACTCCGGTTTGCTGTGGTTTTCAAAGTGGGTATAGAAGGTGTTTAGCTCCTCAGGTAGAGAAGCAGTCACCTCCCCCATGTTGTAGCTCTTCCCCTTGTAGTCTGTGATGGTCGTTAGCCCACTCCACATGTGCCTGATGTTTGATCCACTGTAATAGGGCTCCACCTTTTCTGTGATGTCCCTTGGCCATTTTTATTGCTTTTCTCAGACTGTATTTCCTTTACTCACGTGAATCTCCAGATTTAAATGCAGCTGTCCTCGCTCTAAGCAAAGCACGCACCTCTCCATTGACCCACAGCTTTGGGTTGGTATAAGTCTGTACATTATCCTGTGGTACAACGTCATCAAAAGTTCCCAGTCCATAGTGCGGATGCAGTGATGCGAGACACTGTGTGACTGGTCTGTCCAGCATTGAACCGAGCGAGTCGTCAGCTGCTCACGCTTCAGCTTCTGCCTATAGGCTGGTAGCAGCAGGACAGAGGAGTGATCTGATTTGCCAAAGGCTGGTCTGGTGCGGGCTTTGTAGGCGTGTTCAAGTGGCATGTAGGCACCATCCAAAAAGTTATGGCTGTGTGTTGGAAAGTCTACGTGCTGGTAGTACTTTGGCAGAACTTTCTTCATGTTCGCCTTGTTAAAGTCACCAGCCACGATGAAAGCAGCCTGTTTCCAGCTGGTTGATAACCTCATATAGTTCATCCAGTGCCCGCGTGGTGTTGGCGTGGGTGGAACACTGCTGTAAACTATCTGGCCAGATAAAAAGATCTGCATTTAACCATGAGGTGATCATGATCCGGAGAGAACCCTGACGAAACTGTGTTTATCCACACACCACTACTTGTTGGTTGTAAGGCACACACTGCCTCCCCTGCTCTTCCCCGAATTCTCAGTTTGGTCATGGCTGTGAATGGAGAGGACTTCAGGAACAATGGCCAAGTCAGGGACTCCAGCCATGTCTCCATAAAAATAAAGACATGCAGTCCTTAATGTTGTGGTGGAAGTTCATCCTGGCCCATGATTCCTACTTCCTAAACTTTGGACTTAGTCTTGCTCTTTTCCCCCTTTTCCTTCGTCATTGTTTCTGTTCAAGTAGCCAAGGTAAACCACATCCATTTATAAAAAAACTGTTGTCTGTTGGTGTGGTCCAAGATTGTGAAGATTCTCAGATATCTAAAAGAGTCTGTCTGTCATAAGTGAACACTGCATTACAATAGATTCCCCTACACTGTATGTCTAGTAGGTTAAAGTAAGAATTGTGTAGAGTAAATAGATAATATATGCTATGTTATAATAATCTGATGGTTGATAGTTTATTTTTAAGATATAAAGATGTGAAAATGGATGGAATATCCACCCTTGTGGGACTCTGTTGCAGATTAACTAGCATACATGGACAATGGTTAGTTTATTGTTAAGATTAGCAAGTTAACAGAGACATCAAGTGTTTTAATATAGGGCAGGCCACACCATTCTCGAGAGATTATGAGGGATTATGGTTGTTGATAAACACTGTTCTATTATACACAAATGCAGTCAATGGCAGGCTCACTGAGGCCAAGCAAGCACTCTGAAGTTGAGACTTATTGAATTATTGACTGCAAGAAGACTTCCTTTGAGTCATACTTCTCTCATCAGGAAGGACACAAGCACAAACACACACACACACACACACACACACACACACACACACACACACACACACACACACACACACACACACACA
>JAOUQZ010029539.1:0-14500 GCA_028564935.1 Neosilurus hyrtlii
ATGAGTCCAAAATGCTACCTGAGCCACTTTTTTGTCCAGAATGAGTTTCTGCAGTTTGCTGAAGTTGTCCAATTAAAATCCAATTTCTCTAAAAAAAAAAAGTGGGATTTTTTGCAAAAATGGTGAATTGAAGCCCTCGGTTATAACATCCAGACCCCCGTATCCTTTCAAACCTCTTTATATCAATCATTTTATGTCTTTTCTGCCTTATTTTCAAAATGTATTGAGAAATTTGGTTACTGGGTGCCGCCATCTTGGCATGGGGTCCTTTCGGATGCTAAAAACTTTTTAATGTGAAATAGCGTGCAGTTATAATAAAATAACATTTATAAATATGTTTCAGTCCTTTAGTTTAGGAAGATGATGCTTCTGTGTCGAGGATTGGATAGATTTAATGATGATTAAAACTGTAAACAAAAACAGCATGGCCCAGCCTTGGGAGATCACATGACCAAATCTGCCTTCCTGATTGGTTGAACTTACATCTACATCTTCATCTTCTTCTGCTTGGTTCAGGGTTGGGTCGCGGGGCCTAAGCAGTGAGGTCCAGATGTTCCTCTGCCCAGCCACTTCTTCCAGCTCTTCCGGGGGGACACCGAGGGCCTGAACTTACATTGTTTTCCGAAAAACTAGTGCATGGGGAGGTCATGTGACCCCAAATCACTGTCCGGGGTGGCTAAGTTCGCTTTGTTGATGTAAACATTAGCACATGGTTGATCTTTTTTGGTATTTTTTTAGATGTTCTTGACATTTATTGACGAGTTTAGTCTACTTTCCCCTGTCGTGGGGTATATGCTCCAAGAATATCAACCTTTGACGAACTCTAAAACCTGAACTAGTGGTCTGATTTTCAAAAACTAGTGTTCTGCAATCTGTGTTCTGCAGTCTGTAGGGAAAAGAAGTAAGTATAGCTGTATAATAATGGAGAAATTGCCTAAGTGCCTAATTTAGGAAAACATCGTTTTTGTTAATATTTCTAAACACAGTTCAAAGGTCAAAGGCAGTGTGTATGAAGTGGATGAAATGTACAAATGCACTTGATGTTATACCTTAATTATTGTCACTGTAATTTAGTAGAATAAACCATGCTATCATCATTAGGGGCTCAGAGTTAAAGGACGACACTTTCAGAGGTTTATTTTTGAGTCACGGTGCATGAAGCCAGCCAAAACCCTTTCCCTTTCTGTTTGGCAGTCATCCAGTACGTGGCTGTCGAGACCAATTCCAGAGCCACATATCCTGCTGCAGGCGGTGCAGCTGAACACAGCATGTGAGATTACTTCTCTCCATTGTGACATTTTTGCTTTAGTTTGTCCTTTGGGATTCCAGCCTGGGGAATCTGACCAAGCTAACGGAACACCAGAGCTCTAAAGTGGCCTGTAAGCATCCAGATGTTCTTAGTCATCGAGTTTGATTTTAAACTGATTCATGATGGGTTTTTCACTGCGGGTCTTTATAGCTGGGATTTTGTTGTCCGGGTCCTCTGTTTGCGATTAGTGCGGAGCCGACAGTACAGGACAGGACATGACAGGAGAAGACAGATTTCTTTTAGGAACCCACATCACAAACCCAACCGAGCAAAGGCAATCGCAGCTCAACTGATAACAACCTTTTGTACCAATGCTTTGATATTAACGAGAAGCAGTGTGTAAAGCTCTGTGAGTCCCAGGGTGGTAGTGCCCCTCTGTGATGTCATCACAAAATAGGTCAATCAGTGGCTGATGATGTCACAGAGAGGCCAGGTCAGTCAGTACTCACACTGACGGAACATTGGGAAGGAGAGACAGGGCAGTGGTGGCTTAGTGGTTAAAGCGATGGGTTACTGATCCAGAGCTCAGCGGTTCAATCCCCACTAACCCCACTGTTGGGCCCCTGAGCGAGGCCCTTAACCCTCAATTGCTCAGTTGTATAAAAATGCTAATTGTAAGTAGCTCTAGATAAGAGCGTCTGCCAAATAATGTAAATGTAAATGAGAGACAGAGAAACATAAAGACAGAGGGATACATAGTCCCGCCCCCGGTTCTTGGCATCCTTCCGTCTTCGGGAGATGATGAAGTAGTGTTTATTTACACTTTCGCGAGTGACTTACTCTCAGTGAGAGGCACCTTTGTTGGCTTGGGCATTTTTGTAGAACGGAACCTGGCCGTATGACTAAAGACATCCTTTATGGTGAACTGGTAGATGCTCACGACTGACCAGATGCCCATGCCTGCGCCACAAAAATGTCTGGCCCCAAATAGAGCAGCACTAATCGGTCTATCCAATTACATGGGACACAACATGATCACAGAGAGGGGACGTTATGTGACACACTAAAAGGACATTGTGACAGAGGGCCCACTTAGTGGTCTACCAATTCATGGGACATCCCACAAAATCTTACTTTCTGAACTGGTTTATCCTTTATTGGGGTTATTCACACTCACACTCACACCTTGAGCCTAATTTGCATGTCTTTGAATTGTGGGAGGAACCCAGTGTACCTGGAGGCAGTTGCTGTGAGGCAGACCTAAAGGCTAATAATTACACCAACTACAATCACACGAAAATAAAAGACTTGATCTTACTTTAGATTATAATTTTAATCCTGACAGTGCCGCTGGCATCCATGAAACCAAAAATCATTGATCTCTCTTGGTGGGAAGGAGACGCTCTCTCACCTGTCAATAAGACGTACACTAGTCATTCACTGGAATCAGTGAGCTCCTGTATGAGGAAGAGGGTTGATAGCGCTTAATACCTAATTCACGGTGGTTCCTGACCATGTAAAATAAATGAAACTGTGAAATGTAGCAGTGACAGGTGAAAGAATCAAAACTGATGTATGGAGGGCGGGTACGGAGGTAAACTGCTCTCAAATGCACTCGAGTCTACCAGCAGTATCCATGGCAGTCAAAGGCTATTATAAGCTGACAGATGGCACCAACAGCGTTCCCCGGAATGTTTACCATAAGGAACCAACATCAGTGACTTTGACTGTGTCAAAATGGAAGAGTGACTCCTCACTCCGGTCTCCAACATGCCAAAACTTTCATTCTGATCCCAGAACAGCATCTTTTATAGACCTCTGACTGGTTATGTTGGTGAGATGTTTAGCTGGTAGGTTTTCTTTACAATCTTGACAACAAGCAGCAGAAAAATTTGGAGATGGAAAATATACACCAGGGTTGCCTAGGCAACCGGAACCTGGAACATATGGGCAACATGTGAAATGCTTTACGTTCGGATGAACCCAACGACCAACTTTCAGTCACAAAGTGATGAATGTGACTTAAAAAAATACAAAGCTCCTTGTATTTCCACGCAAAACATCCTAATGCAATCTGGCACCACTGTCTTCCTGTCTCTTTCACTCATTCACACACACACACACACACACACACACACACACACACACACACACACACAGACACTTGTCATGTCACCTACTCAGAAATGGGTCCTTCCTGTCCTGTTCGACCCCCCCCCCCCCCCCCCCCCCATACACACACCCAACATTCTCAATGCTAGTCACAGTTTCATACACACATTAATAATGTCTACTTATACTCACACCCTGTACACGTATACACATGCAACATTAACACTCATCCACTCACTTCTGTTCCTTGTCAGAGCAAAAAGCATTTACTCCCAGCGGAGAGAGAAAGACAGAGACGGACAGACAGAAAGAGGTTACTGCCTTGTCAGGCCCTCTAAATCCTCTACACTCACTCTGGAGATGCAATCTGACACGTCCCGGTCTGTGTGTGTGTGTGGGTGTGTGTGTGTTTATGTGTGAGTGTGTGTGAGTGAGAGAGAGAGCAAAATATAGGCTGGTTTCTATTCACTTCACTCTAATATTCCCTCTTTTATTCCATACCCATTCCAGACGATTAATATATAAACGAGTACTGAATGACACATGAATGAAGCATGACAGGGCATATAGTTTTAGTGGGGGAATAATACCCTCATCCACAAGGTGTGGTTATTAGGCTTATAAGGCTTAAATCATGTGACTGCCTGTCGTACAAATCCCTGTGTATTAACTGCAACCGGCATGACAATGCATTCGAATATTCCCACTGACACAAACTTGTGAGTTGACTTGTTTCCAAAAGCCGACTCTTGCCAAAGCGGTGCTTCCAACCAATTAGAACGAAGAATTCAACTGCACATAGTAAACAAAAATCCCTTTCCTTTCATTCATACATCAGGGGGGTTATTCATTCATGGTCAGGTTAATCGCAGGGAAACTGGGTGTGAGGCAGGAATACACCATGGAATGAGCATACAGGTGTTATGAACACTTGCATTCACACATAAACCTTTTTACATTTACGTTTATGGACCTTTATCCAGAGTGACTTACATTTAGCATTTATTTTTATACAAGTGAGTAATTGAGAGTTAAGGACATGCCAAAGGGCCCAACAGTGGCACCTTGGTGGTACTGTGGCTTGAACCCCTGACCTTCGACTCAGTAATTCAATCCTTAACCACTGAGCCACCACTGCCACACAGACTTTTTATACAGACATCCAGTAGCACTGCCATAAAGAAGATCCCTCAAAATGCTGACCTCGGTTGTTCACACTGTGAACCGAACAAACTTTACATGGCAAGCCGGATCTCGTTTCAGAACCAGAGGTGTGGCATGTAACACAAGGGCGCGTCAGTGTCTAAGGTGACATCAAACAAACTACTCATCAGAAATACGAATACCTCGAGCATACCGGCATTGCTTTCAAAAAGGTAATGGTGCATAAAATTCATGCTGAGGTGCTTTTACATGTGTACCACTCAACACATGCAAGCAACGTTGTTGAATATTTTGGTGTTTTGATATGAATGAATGAATGAATGAATGAATAGAGATAAACAGAATGTTCAATATAATCTCTAAAATATTGTTCCAAATAAAATGGGTAAATACAGCATAAAGAAAATAAACGCTAAGCGCCAAAAATAGATACATAGAAATATGTGAAATAATAAATATCATGGCAGCTATTGATGATATAAATGTAATACATAATTTCATAAATTGGCATCGTGCATCAGGTAAGACAAGAGCTAACTGGTGAAGGTCAATAAAAACTGGCTATTAATTATACAGGATAATCATGATTAAATTCAAGTCAAGCATTCCCAAATACACACAACAAATAAACAACCAACAAGTGACCAGCACTAAGCACCTAAACATAGTAACAAAACAACCAGCATCATTTTTTTTGTTTGTTTGTTTATTTTAAAAATGCTGGAGGAGAAATTGTAAAGCAATTTATGGAGAAAACATGCTCGAACCTCAGATACAGCACATCGACTTTGCAACTGGTCTTGATAACACGAATGTCAAAGTCAAAAACCTCACGATGCCGGAGGTACCTTTTATACCAGTGCTCACAAACCCTGTTTCTGGAGATCTACCTCCCTGAAGACTTTGGCTCTAACCCTAATCATATCCACCTGACCATCTAATCATCGATTTAAGCAGTTCTAGATCAGATAAAAGCGATGTGTTAGACTTAGGTTGGAGATAAAAGCCTGCAGGAAGGGAAATTTCCAGAGAAAGGGGCGGTGAGCACTTTTACACAGACGTAAATCCGTAAAAATTCTGGCTGACCCTGGATTAACTCTGGGGCATGACGTCCATGACCTCCGCGATTCAAAAAAGTGTGGAGCTCCACGATTGATGAGCACGCTTGAAGTACACCTGGGGTATAAAAAGGAGGCAGGGTCCATGAGATAAAACTTGAAGGAATCGTTTTTCCAAGTTCATCCAGCTCCCCTACGATGGCACATTAAGGTCTGTTAAGCTCTACTATGATTCTCACGTTCTATCACGATTGGCGTGAAATCTTAATACATCGTAACAAGCAGCGCGATCATCACGTATCCACCAAGTTCCCTCAAAATCATCATGATTTGATTCCACGAACCCCCCATGAACAGCTCAAGGAGGCAGAAAAAAGGTGCCACCCTTCTTGAACATGCTGTATAAAATGAACTACTGTGTCACCAATTCACCTACTGGCATGTTTCTGAGATGTGGGAAGAAACCAGGAATCCTGAAGGAAACCTTAAATGAACACATGCGAAATTACAAGGCAGTACCCCAAACCCAATGGTCCATGGAGCTGGGTGTAATGTATTTCTATGTACTTTATACTCGTTGACACTTCGGTCTATGAAGGATTGAGCATATGAATCATTTCGGTTTTTCTGTAATAATACGATCGTTATCGAGGTCAGTGACAAGTCCAATGCTGCTAGGAGCTTGGTGGATGGTGTGACGGGGATCAACAACTCAGACTACAACTCCATGAAATGCACTTTTGGGGGCCTGCATAATAATAATCTCAGCTACTTGACACAAAATCTGTCAGCCATAGCGTGGGACAACTGAGAACAACGGCAGAATGAGAAGTAAGCACTTTCTGAAAATACCGATGTCAACCGGAAAGAGCTGACGTGCTAGGCTTCAGCTATGCATTATATTACAGTGCAGACCTTGAGATGAACACTGGACGTCATCCATAATGCCTCCTACTACAGTTCTCATGCATTCCTGTGTTTGTGTGGGGAAGTCATTTGACCCAGTGGAAAATTAATTAACTTCTTCCAGTAAACATGTCTCAGTGGATACAGGCTTTATGCTCGGGATCATCGTTTTCAATTTTGACCTTTAGCATCAATTGGCATGGTGCACCATGCTTTAAATTTCCTTCAGTTCAGCCCAGAAAACAGCTGATTAGACCTTTAGTGACACTTATTTTCCAAATGATACTTCCTTCCTTCCTTCCTTCCTTCCCCCATTCTCACTCTCGGTCTCGCTCTCACTCTTGCTCTTTTTTCTTGTTCTCTTCCTCGCTGTCACAAACAGCCAACACTTCTTTTTAGCAAATCTGGCCAAGATGAACAAACAGCCCATTGAGGTGATGAAAAATAGCTGGCCACTGCCGCAGCCTTCTTTCAGATCTAACACACAAACAGTGAAACAGCTGATTGATTCACAGTGTGTTAATAATGAAACAGCGAGTGCCATAACAAACCCCTCGCACCAGTGTCTCTGTATCGCTATTCCTTCTTCACAGGCAAAAAACAGTAAGGCTTGAGGAATTACATTGAACGAAGTGACACCGCAATAATAGCCATTCTATTGAGCGCCAAGATGCTGTGGTCAGGAAAAAAAAAATACAAGAAAGGACGTATATTTTGAAGTCAGCTCAAGGAGGATCATTAGGGTCGCCGATGTGCAAATTTCAGTGCCTGCTTGAACAACACAAGCAATAATTCGGACATATTTCCCAATAATAATACTAATAGTAATAATAATACTAATAGTAATAATAATAATAGTAATAATAGTAATAATAATAATAATACTAATAGTAATACTAATAGTAATAATAATAATAATAGTAATAATAGTAATAATAATAATAGTAATAATAGTAATAATAATAATAATAATAGTAATAATAATAATACTAATAGTAATAATAGTAATAATAATACTAGTTGTAATAATAATAATACTAATAGTAATAATAATAATAGTAACAATAGTAATAATACTAATAATAGTAATAATACTAATAGTAATAATAATAATAATACTAATAGTAATAATAATAATAGTAATAACAGTAATAATAGTAATAATAATAATAATAATAGTAATAATAATAATAGTAATAATAGTAATAATAATAATAATACTAATAGTAATAATAGTAATAATAATAATAGTAATAATAGTAATAATAGTAATAATAATAATAATAATAATAATAATAATAATAATAATAATAATAGTAATAATAGTAATAATATTTGGCATGGTGGTGCAGTGATTAGCACGTCCGCCTCACAGCAAGAAGGTCTTGGGTTCGATTCCTAGGCTTGGGGCGTTTCTGTGTGGAGTTTGCATGTTCTTCCTGTGCTTGCGTGGGTTTCCTCCGAGTACTCCGGTTTTCTCCCACAGTCCAAAAACATGCGCAGTACGCTTATTGACTGTTCCAAATCTCCCCTTGGTGTGAGTGTGAATGGTTGTGTGAATGTTGGCCATGCGATGGCCCGGCAAGCTGTCCAGGGTGTACCCCTTCCCCGCCCAGAGTCAGCTGAGATGGGCACCAGTCTCCCCGAGACCCTATTTAGGATGAAACAACTTAAAAAATGAATGAATGAATGAATGAATGAATGAATGAATAATAATAAAATGCAATATTTTAATAAATTAATAATATAATAAATGTAAATTTTAAAATAAGAAGGAGAAGATAGGGGCACGGTGTCCTAATGGTTAGCATTCTCGCCTCACAGCAAAAGGGTCCTGGGTCGGTGGTCCCATAGGAGGTGAGGTCGTTCCAGTTTCCTCCCACAAACCAAAGACACGTACATCAGGCTAATCTCTTCTTCCAAATTACCCCAGGTGTGAATGAGAGTGTGAGTTGACGAGTGTGTGTGTGTGGGGGTGGGGGGGGGGGTGGGGGGGTGGGTGGGTTGTAAGTCGCTCTGGATAAGAGCTGTAAATGTAAATGTAAATGTTTGCCCTAGAGAACAGGTTCTGCAGGGGGTATGCAACCCTCTCAGGTAAAAACATACAGCGCAACAGAAACCATGAAGGTTTCCCACAATGCATCATGGATGCAAGATCCCCAAGTACACAGAATCAAAACTCATCATGAGACTTAAGATTTCATTTAATATTTGTGCAAAACATATTTCTGGAAAACACTTAAAATTTTATGCCTAAAAGAGATTTTTGTAGATTAAATCAGTAGAATTAAAGGTTCCCAAAACATGGTACTACTATTCAAAGTGAAAAATCTGAGGTTGTGCAGGCCCAATGGTGCATGGGAACAACAAGTCCTCCAGGACAATATACATAACCAGAATTACCTGAAGTTTAATTAAAAACTAGGCTCTGAGAAAAATGCTCAATCTAAACCCTCTCTTTTTGACATTTCACTTAAAGTTTATTTATAGAAACCTACAACAGTTTCCATGTAGACAATGTTCTAGTAGTAGAACCCCCCCCCAGGAAGCCGAGAACCTTTAAAGGTGTCGTCGTTGATTCAGAGCCAATATATTTTTCGTCAAATTCAGCCAATATCTCCACATAGTCTGATAACTGTCCATCCTGTGTGAGTGCCGAAAAAACAACAGTGCTTGTACACAGCCCTTGCTCTAAAGATGTGGGACAAATGAAGTGATTTGGTGCATGCCACACAACACTATTCCAGCCAATCAGCAACCAACAGGGGATACCGGCATGGAATTTAATGCTCGCCCGCTCGCCCTTGATGATTAAAAAATGTTGAGGATGAGTGACATGATTAGCGAATTCTATAATTACTCGTCCTCACACCGAATCAGCAAAAAATATGGGGCGAGTAATTATACTGAATTAAATTAAATTGAACATGACATTTGACCAATCACGTTGCTCGTTACTTTGTTCCTCAAAGGACTGGCTTCCTTCCATATTGCCACAGATAAACTCAATAAATAATGTGGAATTACATTCAAGGTGACAAATGGCCAGCTTCAAAACGTGTGACAGAAGATGAGCGAAGAGTAAAACGTCAGCGCCAGCACCCGCCGAAATTGGAAGATTTGCTTTGGATTTTGGATGAAACTGTAAACTTGTCGGACTGTCCCACTTCATCTGGAGCTTATTTGGAAGATAGTAGGCTTACTGCTTGTAGTACCGCCACAGTCACACTCCCAGATCACCACGATGCATCACCTGCAGGCTTGTACGGTTCATAAGACTCAACGACCTGATATCTGTACATTCCTTGTTCACTGTCGTAAGATTTTATAAATATAATAATTTCACAGAGTAATAATTTATCTAAGTTCTTATTTCTTACGAACCCAAATTACTATTAGACTATATATCTTTGAATGCACGTTGTGCTCTAGCATATAGACAAGCCCCCACCCCCAAATTCCTTCCCATTTGCCCTTTTACAGTTTACTACTATACAGTTACTCAAAATACCGGACAGTGGGGGGTTTAGTATAACTTGAAATGTATAAATCAATAATATTATTGGCCGGTAGAATATGAAAATCATTAGTCCTGCTGGCCAGTAAATATAGTGAGGGACTAGTATTTCTGTTTACCTTACTGGCCCTACTGCCTAATAGCGTATTTATTTTAAATTCCATCCCTGGGATATTTGTGCTTTTGAACAACTCAAACGCACGGTGTTGCGGATTGATTTGAGGGAAGGCTGGGAATGTCGTTGGTAGTGTTGTTGCCTCGGAAATGTGCATCCATGAACTGGTGGGAAGCAAGGAGGTGTGCATTTATTGATTGGACTATTACGTTCAAATAACTCTATTTTTTTAAAGAACCCTGTTTTTTATTTTTATTTATTATTTTTTTATTTAAAAACTAACAGTACATATGAACAGTTTCAGTAAAACATTTTCATATTCATCTCATCCAGGCAGCAGGTTGTAATGATTGCAGTTACAGAATTTGCATTATATAGTCACTTATAGCACACGGCTGAGGTCAGGAGGTGCTTCATTTTCTATAAGAGCAGCTCTGGCAGTGGTGCTGCCTGCAATAAAAAGCCCAGATTTATGTTAATGCGTTCATTCCGATGCGTTATCATTTCTATAGCAACCACTCGGTCACAGGCCTTTATGGCGTATCTTCCACATAATCTAAGACTCCTGATAAACAAGGATTTTTTAAAAACATAATATTTAATAGAGATACATGTATAACCATTTGACACGAATAAAATTTCTTTCATTTATGAAAGATTTGTTTTTTGTGGTTTATTTTTTACATTAGCTTCTTTAAGATATTATTCCAAGCGATACAAAATGTTAATATCGAACAGATATTAAAACAGAAGCTGTTAAATGACTGCTTCACTTAAGTCACGGATATTCCACAAGATTACAAACAGAAGTATAGCTTATTAAAATGCATGACGTGTCACTCAGTAACAAATTTGAAAACAGTAATCACTGTAAGGCGGCTCCGATTAGCCTAATCTCCGCGAATGACAGCATAATGCTGAAAACGTATCAGCAACAGTATTTTAAGCTACTACATCATTTTTTACCATTAAATTACCATCTGAGATCTGAACCACTTCATTTAAGGTGAGTCTGTTGGGCTTTTACACCCGAGCCTAGTGGCTCATCAGGCTGGTGCTTATCTCTGGTTTCTGTAGTGTGAAGTGCCTAGGAGTTCAAATCCTCCTGGATGGGATGCTGGTCCATTGCAGGTTACCTTCCCAGTATTTTTACTGGTACCCATTTATACTGCTGGGTCGACAGAGGCACACTTGTGGTTAAGACCTCGCCCAGGGGTCTTAGTACGGTGGGGGTCCAACTGGGATTCAAACCCATGATCTCACAATCGTGAGCCCAGCACCTCCACCGGCCCCACTTCACTTCATACAGCAAATGTCTTTCTTTAATATGTCTATCATTTCTGCGTGCATGACGTCAGCAGTTTTTTTGCTTCCATTCACTGGTTGACTCGAATCGGTGCTAGACTTTTGAAAAAACGATAGCGTCTGCAGCAGAGTCCGACTCAGCTGTGAAAGAGGTTCACTGTAAGCGTTTCCGTAGACCCAAGGATTCGAAGGTATGGGAGTGCTTTAAATTCTCATAAAACTAAAAGGTCATTTGCATACCATGCAAAGTTTCGGAGCTAGCGCTATACACAAGCAGAGCAGAAGAGGCCAAACCTCTGGAAGTGTTGCACAGCTATGTTTATTAAATTACTGTTAGTCTGGAGAGATTTTTAATATCTGCTCTCCTTGTAGCTGTTAAATACTCTCATTATTAAAACCATAAATTTGCCTACCTGCCATCTTTCCTGTAAAAAAACATGTTTAGGCTAGAAAACGTTCAAGGCTTATTCTATGATAACTGACATTGCTGTGTGTGTGTGTGTGTGTGTGTGTGTGTGTGTGTGTGTGTGTGTGTGTGTGTTCATGCTTGTTAGGCTTGCTGGGACGCACACCTTAGCTAATTATTTTATCCTTTTATTTTAAGAACAAGGGATACTGTCATCTTCGTTACATGTTAAATAGTTATAATTCATTAATTCATTAAGCAAACTGCTTAATCCTTCTACGGTCGTGGGGAGACAGAAGCCTATCTCCGCCGACTTTAAGCAGAGGGGAGGTACACCCTGAACAGCTCATCAGTCCATCGCAGGGCCAACACACCCACAACCATTCACACTCAGACCTCAGAGCAATCTGGAACTGCCAATCAGCCTAATGTGCATGTCTTTTGATTATGGGAGGAAACCAGAGTACCCAGAGGAAACCCATACAAGCATGGTGAGAACATGCAAACCATACAGAAGTGCCCTCGCCGAGCCCGGGACTCAAACCTCGGACGTTCTTGCTGTGAGGTGAAGAATTATAATGTATTTGTTTTTTCTTTCATTCTTTCTTGCTCTCAGTAAAAATAACATGAAATAAAATAAAGTTAAACAGATTAGATTTTTTTTTCCAGATTAATCGAAAAGTCTGTAAAAAAAAGTCAATCGATTAATCAACACAAAAATAGTTCTTAGTGGCGGCCCTAAATCACTGGCAAACGAATGTGGTATAAGAGGAATAAATTTCTTTGGGTGGTAAAAGCATCACAGTGTCACTCACTCACCCACTCATTTACTATTAGGGTCTTGGGGAGGCTGGAGCCTATCTCCGCTGGCACTGTGCGAAAGCGTGTAACACCCTGAACAGCTCGTCAGACCATTGCAGGGCCAACACACACAACACACACTCACACCTGGGGCAATCTGAAACAGCCAATTAACGTAACAAGCGTTTTTTTTTTAACTGTGCCGGAAGGCCGGAGTACCTGGAGGAAACCCACCCAAGCACGGGGAGAACATACAAACGTTCTCACCGAGCCTGGGACTTTCGTGCTGTGTGGCGGACGTACTAACCACTACGCTACCACGCCGCCACACAGTCACTTTACTGATTATTTTCCCCAGAACCTCGACCTCCAGACATCTGTATTCCAGACATCTCTGATGTCTACAGAGAAACTGTTATGTGTTGTATTTGTATATGAGGATAAATAAGCATTACGCTTGTAACACCCTGAACAGCTCGTCAGACCATTGCAGGGCCAACACACACAACCATTCCCACTCACACCTGGGGCAATCTGAAACAGATTCAGATGGGGTAAATAAGCATTATACTGTAGTGGAGAAATGTTGGGGGTGTGGATTCAGACACTTGGGAGTCCATGATGTCTGTGGTCAGTCGGTGTCCTGTGATAACCTGGGCCTGTTTCAGGGCTTCCAGGCTGCAGTGATGTTATACATGAAGGAAACCTACAAGTGCACAATAAACTATTTCAACTATTTCATGCACGGGGTTTATACTGCACACAAAATCAGGTCTAGCTGTTTATTATAGCTATTTATGACATGTTTAATTTGCACTCTTATTCTGGCACACGAGGACCAGCTGCTACAGATTCACTATTGAGGTTGTTTTCCTTCCCCTCCTCGTGAACACTGTTAAGTTGAGTGACTCACACTGTGTTCGGACAAGCTCAGCCAATCAAACAGCGCACTTCGGAGAGATCCCGTGACCACACGCGCACATTCGAGGTGACAGATCTAACCCTTGGAAGGACGCATGACGGGAAAACGTAAAGACGAAGGAAAAGAGAGCGCGCGAGAGTGCGTGTGCAAGGTGAACGTGAAGGCGCGTGCACTCCTACCGTGGCAACCCCGGGCTTGTCTCCGCTCCACCGTGGCCGCGTCTCGCGCTAACGTTTCTCCTGCTTCGTCACGCGCCGTCGGCTCCGTCTGCTCCTGACTCGCGCGCCTGATGGCGGCGTCTCCGCGTCGCGCGAGCTGCTCTCCGTCCTCCATCCTTACAAACAGCAGCAGCCGCTGGAGCTCATCAGAAGCGCATCTGGTTTCTACCTGCGGAACAGCGCGACGGCTTTAAACACCGCGTCCGGCTTTTACACGGGAGGAAACTCTTCTAAATTCCATGATGATGTTCATCTAATCGGAGACGGTGTGTGTGAGTGTGTGAGAGAGAGAGAGAGACGTATGTGTGCGGTTGCTCCTCTCGCGGACAGAACGGCGCGCTGAACGATGACGAACTGCTCCTCACCGGACTGTACCATGTGCGGGGGGGAACAGAAGGGCACATGTCGCTCGTGCACGAGTTACATAATTCTAGCGCAAACTTTAAACTGCCTTCTTTCTGACAACTGAAGTCATGTTTAATATCCAGAGACACAAACGAGGAGTGAGAGAGGAATGCAGGAGTATTTATTCTTTATTATAAGGACAAACAAAAGTACACACACCCACACACACACACCCCCCACACACACATTCATGCATCATCGCAGGTAATAACTGGGAAGCATAAAGTCCTCCAAAGATCTGATAAAAGTCCTCAACCTCAACACAAAGCAGTTTAGAGTGAAATCAGTAGCTTTAATCCAGAGACGCATGCTGGAAAAACAC